>BPLR01015938.1:0-85906 GCA_021605095.1 Caerostris extrusa | reverse complement strand
TTTTTTTTAATTTAGCTAATTTGTTATTGATATTCGTATTATTAAATAACGAAAAAGAAGAAAAAAATAAAATCAATTGCTGTTCTTTTTTTTTAATATTTGAGATTCGCTGTGGAAACGACCAAAAAGATACAATGTCGGACATCAAAACACTGTATCTGTTTCTGATTACTGTACTTGAATATTTGTCAGAAAAGTAGGCATGTGTGTACTTATATTTTTGAAGTTGATGTATGTGTTCCTTTCTTTCCTTTTTTTTTTTTAATTTAGCCAAATTTATTATTGATATTCTTATTATTTAGGAACGGAAAAGAAGAGAAATAAAAATAATTGCAGCTCTTTCATTGTTCTTATTTTTTAATATTTGAGATTCCGCTGTGGAAACGACCAAAAGATACAATGTCGGACATCAAAACACTGTATCTGTTTCTGATTACTGTACTTGAATATTTATTTGTGTCAGAAAAGTAGGCATAATGTGTGCTTATATTTTGAAGTTGATGTATGTGTTCCTTTCTTTCCTTTTTTTTTTTTAATTTAGCCAAATTTATTATTGATATTCTTATTATTTAGGAACGGAAAAAGAAGAGAATAAAAATAATTGCAGCTCTTTCGTGTTCTTATTTTAATATTTGAGATTCGCTGTGGAAACGACCAAAAGATACAATGTCGGACATCAAAACACTGTATCTGTTTCTGATTACTGTACTTGAATATTTGTCAGAAAAGTAGGCATAATGTGTGCTTATATTTTGAAGTTGATGTATGTGTTCCTTTCTTTCCTTTTTTTTTTTTTTTAATTTAGCCAAATTTATTATTGATATTCTTATTATTTAGGAACGGAAAAGAAGAGAAATAAAAATAATTGCAGCTCTTTCATTCTTATTTTAATATTTGAGATTCTGCTGTGGAAACGACCCAAAAGATACAATTTTGGACATCAAAACATTGTATCTGTTTCTGATTGTTATACTTGAATATTTGTCACAAAAGTAGGCATAATGTGCAGTTTATATTTTGAAGTTGATGTATGTGTTCCTTTTCTTTTTTTTTTTTTTTTTTTTTAATTTAGCCAAATTTATTATTGATATTCTTATTATTTAGGAACGGAAAAGAAGGAAAATAAAAATAATTGCAGCTCTTTTTGTTCTTATTTTAATATTTGAAATTGGCTGATGATCAAATGACCAAAAGATACAATTTTGGACATCAAAACACTGTATCGTTTTTCTGATTGCTGTACTTGAATATTTGTCAGAAAAGTAGGCATAATGTGTTTTATATTTTGAAGTTGATGTATGTGTTCTTTCTTTCTTTCTTTTTTTTTTTTTTTTTTTTTTAATTTAGCCAAATTTATTATTGATATTCTTATTATTTAGGAACGGAAAAGAGAGAAATAAAAATAATTGCTGCGCTTTTCATGTTCTTATTTTTTAATATTTGAGATTCGCTGATGAAATGATCAAAAGATACAATTTTGGACATCAAAACATTGTATCTGTTTCTGATTGTTATACTTGAATACTTGTCAGAAAAGTAGGCATAAATTGTGTTTATGTTGTTGTTTTTTTTTTTTTTTTTATAATTTAGCTACTTTTTATTGATATTATTATTAGATAACGAAAAAAGAAGAAAATAAAATTAATTGCTGTTCTTTTTTTAATTTTGAGATTCGCTGATGAAAATGACCAAAAAGATACAATTTTGGACATCAAAACACTGTATCTGTTTCTGATTACTGTACTTGAATATTTGTCAGAAAAGTAGGCATAATGTGTGTTTATATTTTGAAGTTGATGTATGTGTTTCTTTTTTTTTTCTTTTTTTTTTTATTTAGCCAAATTTATTATTGATATTCTTATTATTTAGGAACGGAAAAGAAGGAAAATAAAAATAATTGCAGCTCTTTCGTGTTCTTATTTTAATATGTGAGATTCGCTGATGAAATGATCAAAAGATACAATTTTGGACATCAAAACATTGTATCTGTTTCTGATTATTATATTTGAATTTTTGTCAGAAAAGTACGCATAAATTGTGTTTATGTTATGAAGTCTTTTTTTTTTTTTTGTAATTTAGCTAATTTGTTATTGATATTCGTATTATTAAATAACGAAAAAGAAGAAAAATAAAATAAATTGCTGTTTTTTTTAATATTTGAGATTCGCTGTGGAAACGACCAAAAGATACAATGTCGGACATCAAAACACTGTATCTGTTTCCTGATTACTGTACTTGAATATTTGTCAGAAAAGTAGGTATAATTTGTGTTTTATATTTTGAAGCTGATGTATGTGTTCTTTTTTTATTTTTAATTTATCAATTTTTATAAGGGTAGATGAGTTAATTTAAAAGAATTGAAGTTCCATTTTCCATAGCTTGTGATTTATTTTTCGTTTTTTTTTTTTTTAATTGTAATTATTATTGATATTCTTAATATTTAGGAACGAAAATGAAGAGAAATAAAATTAATTGCTGTTCTTTTTTAAATATTTGAGATGCGCTGATGAAATGACCAAAAGATACAATTTTTGAACATCAAAACTCTGTATCGGTTTCTGATTACTGTACTTGAATATTTGTCAGAAAAGTAGACATAATGTTTGTTTATATTTTAGGTTGATGAATGTGTTCTTTTTTTTTTTTTTTATTAGGGTCGAAGTGTTAATTTAAAAATTGAATTGAAGATTGTTAGTACCATCTTCTATAGCTTGTGATTTATTTATTTATTTTTATTTTTAAGGAAATTACTTGACTATTTAGTTATCCTATTACGTTTTTAATAAATTTATTCGTTTTTATAATTTTAATTGCGTTTATAGCAATCAAGTATTTCAAATAAATTGCCATTTCCTTATTTAAAAGTAGTTCATACTGTTTTTGAGCTTGCGCTTATAAATTACGTGTGTTGTTAATTCCCGTTTAATTAGAAGTTAGAATTAGGAAGAATTTCGTAATTTTCCTTAATTAGTGTTAAATTGAATATTTGATACATTGCTGTCACAATTAATCAAATGTGCAGCATTCTTTTTCTACCAAAAGATACAATTTCGAACATCAAAACACTGTATCGGTTTTTTATTACTGTACTTATATTTGTCAGAAAAATAGGCATAATGTGTGTTTATATTTTATAATTGATGCATGTTTTTTTTTTTTATTATTTTTTATTTAATTTATTTATCAATTTTACGAGGGTCGATGAGTTAATTTAAAAGAATAGAAGAAAGTTAGTTACATTTGCCGTAGCTTGTTATTTATTTATTTTTTTTTTTTTATGGAAATTATCTGACTTTTTAGTTGTCCTATTGTGATTTTAATAAATTTATTAATTTTTATAATTTTAATTGTGTTTATAGCAATCAAGTATTTCAAATAAATTGCCATTTCCGTATTTAAAAGTAGTTCATACTGTTTGAGCTGTATTTCTGAACATTGGGATTTTTGTATTTTATATTCAGAGCGTAATTTTCCTAAAATTACCGGAATTTTAGGAAAAATTCCATAATTCTCCTAATTAATGTTAAATTAAATATTTGATACCTGCTGTCACAATTCATCAAAATGTGTAACTTTATTTTCATCTTAACAACAACAAAAATATTTCTGAGCTTTCTACTAATTTTCATAAATTGATATATGAAAGGCTTAGAAATTGTCAATTTATTGAAATATGATCAGCTCAGAAATTAGTAATCATCATAGTTACGAAAAAACTTTTTATGGAAGTAAAACATTAATTCAGAATCATATTGGATATTGTTTATTGAAGAAAAAGTAATGAAAATTCATAATAATATATTTGATACAATTAATACTACAAACAGTGAATATGTGTTTTTTTTTTAATGACGATTTCTTATTTTAAAATAATCGCTTGTAATATCAAATTATAATGCACGTAATAATTTTCAATGCATTCTTTTTCTCGTAAATTGATTGTTTGATTGTTTTTTATCAATTTTCAACAGATAAGATAAGCAAAAATACAAAACGATAAATAATGAACAATAAAAATGTCGTAAATCTTTTTCTGTCTTTTCTATTCGTGCTATTTTTAATTGATTTAATGTTATATATACGAGTATAACAAAAAGAATTTAAAAATAAAATTAAAGAATTTAATTGCGAAGCAATAATTGGTGCTAAAAGGCTGTAAGTAAATTTTCAAGAAAATCATCGCCGATTTTTAATGATGAAATATTGAAATCGGTTTTGTGATTAAGTCGTTCTAATTGTTCTATTACATTTTCAAAACTTATTCTACGAATCGAATCGGTCAAAAGAAAAAAAAAAAAAAAGAACTACTAGATAAATATATATGCAAAAATTAATAAATAAGTGAAAATAAAATGCTGTATAATTGCCATTCAGTTATCAGTGAGATACAATTATTTCGTGTTCAACATTTCGTTATGTATTTCAAAGCGTTGGCATTAATAAAATCATTGTCCATGTTAAAATATGTTATTTCTCTAGGTTCTTGTATGTTTAACTCAGATGAAAAATGCCTATCTTCGTATAAAATAATTCCTCATTCAAACAGAAATTGATTAGGTACAGGGTTTCGCAAAATATTTTTAACTACCGTCACTTTCAAAACTTCTTTGGCTTTTTATTAACCCATCAAGTGTATTATTACATAATTTATTTTTATATAATTAATAATACATTTACTGTTAAGAATTACATTATTAATAATACAAGCGAAAATAGTTTTAATATTATTTGCATTTTTATAGCTAATGTTTATTGCATGTATATTACGATGTTTTATATAGGGCTTAACATCAAAGAGATATATTTCCTTTTGAGTTTCTTCTTAACATTACATATTCAAAGAAAAGCTAAATAATATGTAAAGTATGCAATTTAATTTAGATAGCTTAATAACAATATAGTCTTCTTATATGTTTACTTTAAAGTTTAGCTTACTATGTTGCCATATCGATCATTACAATAATGGTTTGGTTTGTCGCTCTACGGTCATTTTTTGCATACTTTACGCTAATTAGATCGGGACCTACAGTTTAACGTGAATTCCAAACCACAAACAAACATCCATGCCACCGCCAGGATTCGAACCTGAAACCTGTGGTACAAAAGACTAGAGTTCTTGCCAATTGGCCAGGAGGCCGCCATTACAATAATGAAGTAATACGAGTTGGTAGTCGAGTCGATACGAGTTGGTTTTCTTCGCAGAACCCGCCATGAAATCTTTCAGATAGGAAAATTCTTCAAACTTTTTCCGCATTTATACTTTTACTACTTGTCGTCACATATTAGTTAATTAAGTTCCGAATATGGGGATAATTCCGAATTTTACCTCATTTTCTCAACAGCGCTCCAGTCTCTCCTTTATTCAAAATTCTTGGCGATTCACTACGAGGTTTGTTAAAAATATATCCAATTGTTTCTTAATTCCATGTAATAGTTTGGACAATAAACCGACTTTCCTCAATAATTTTTGCAATTACAGCACAAAAATCTTTTTAAATTTCTCCTTTAACTTAATTATTAAATTCCAAACGTCAACCCGATTTCCTGTCTTGGAGCCATTTTATAATTGGAAGAGTAACGACGCAAATGGCTTAACGCATATTCAATATTTTCTTTTCAATAATGATTAATGTTTTTTTTTCGTTCTAGCTTATATAAGAATGAAATCATGTAGCATTTGACAAACGAATCTCCTGTATGTAGATTTTTGTGGAGTCAATTTTTCAGGGTTTTTTTTTTTTTTTTTTTTTTTTAACATTTATTTTTATAAATATTGTTTAATTTATAAGATACAACGTTGGCAAAATTCTATTACTTTTTAAAATACTTATAGTTTTTTAAATCTCGTTATCTTAATAAATGTATGTTGATATGTATGGTTGACTGTATGTTGTTAGCAGGTTCTTTTGGAGATCTCTGGTTTTGTAATCTCCTGCATTGCTATAGAAAGCTTAGAAAATATTGGTAATATTTAGGAAACTTAAAAGCGAAAAAATAATGATTAAGAAGAGATGAGAATAACATCAATAAAAGAATACGAGGAAGGAGGGATATAATGGATATGGAACAGAGGGCCATATCGTAAAAATTCTAACCATATCGTAAAAAATGCTTCGTCATATCAGCAGAAGTAATAGTTAATTAAGAACATAGTTTCTTAATTTATTTTTTATTTTTTCGCACAGAAAGACCAGGGAGTATCCTTCCGTTCTCTAAAAACATCTTCGAATGCATCTGTTTGGGTTTGAATTTCTTTTTTACTTCCAGACCTTTTTCTGGAATGGCTTCGTTCTCTAGATCTGGCAACTTGAAACCAGTTGCTCTTCTAGTGCTTTTTGTTTTCTAATTAGGGTAAGACGAGGTCTTCCACCATCTGAGGATATGGCACTCAAACTCAGTGCATTGACCAGACATCACCAATCTTCACAGCACTGCGAATAGAGTATTTTCCAGTATGTTAACGAAGGACAACATTAAATTCAACTTCATCTTCCCATTGTATGTTTTCATCACTTTTAACTTCCGATGAAAGAACATATTTTTGCGTTCTTCTGCTTCAAACGATATGTTACATTTGATTGCATCAACAATAGCCTAAATTCTTGCTTGGATAGCATTATTCCATCCTGATGACACTTACAGCCTGAGTAAAAACTTTAAGGCCAGTAAAAATTTTGAGAAAAATGTAAAATGAAATAAAAGGGATTCAAATAATATTAATTATTAAAGTTCATTGATAAGAAATAAATGCTGTAAACATAATTTGTAAATACATAATTATGAGAAACATGTGGTTATTTACAAAGTTAGTATTTCTGCCTGAGTAAAACTTTAAGGCCACAGTCATTTTTTAAAAATAAATATAATATAATCGTGTAAGTACCATTGCAGCTACTAGCTTGTGGCAACGCTGCAATTTTCATATTTGTCACACGTTTCTTCGAAGTATTGGTGATCTTTTGTGAAAATGGCGAAGGGTAAGAAGCTAACTGATCGTGAAGAGGACAGATCGAAGCTTTGTCTTCAACAGGAATGAGTAGTCGTGCTATTGCGATAAAAGATAGGAAGATCAAAGACTGTAGTCAACAATTTTTTTAAAATTGAAAGAGAATTATGATAAAAGAATACTGGGGGAAGACCTAAAGCTTTGTCTTCGCGTGATGAAAGAAGAATTTGCCAACTTGCATCTACTGGAAAGTACTCAACCAGGAAACTGATTCCGACGATAGGTTTAAAAGTTTGTCAAAAAACGATTTATAACACAATTAGAAGGTCTGGAAGGTACACTTATACAGCAAAATTGACTAAGCCTCAGTTACTGCAGAGACACAAAATAGAGCGTTTGAACTTTGGCCAGAAAGTCCAACACCTGGGACAAACCAATGGATAGAAATTATTTTTTTTCTGACGAAACAAAAATGGAATTTGGATGGACCAGATGACTGGAATTTCTACTGGCATGATATAAGAAATGAAAAGAAATATTCTCCAAGCGTCAATTAGGTGGAGGGTCTGTTATGACTTGGGGCTGTTTTTCTTACAATGGCGTGGGCTCAATTGCATTCATTTCAGGTAGAATGAATTCACAAGGATACCAAAATGTCCTAACAAATCATCTTTTGCCAAATGTTGAATGTCTTGCTGGAGAAAATTGGAAATATCAGCAAGACAACGCACCGATCCATTCGAGTAACAGCACAAAAATTGGTTCCAAGTCAACAATGTTGAAACTGTGAAATAGCTAGATCACCTGACCTCAACCCAATCGAGAACCCTTGGGCTGACTTAGCATGAAGAGTTTATGCAAATGGGAGACATTTTACATCAACAACAGAGCTGAAATCTACTATCGAAGATGAATGGTATAAAACCGAACCCAGCCTTTGTCAAAAACTCGTTTCATCCATGAAAACAAGAATATTTGAAGTAATTCGAAGTAATGGCTCTACACAACCTTCTAAGAATTTGTAATTTTTTTCTTATATGTTATTTTCTATGTTGGCCTTAAAGTTTTTACTCAGGCTCAAATATTCATCTGTGTGTTCTGTAATATTTTCTAATAATAAAATACTTGCAAATTAATTTTTCTACTTTTTTACTTTTATTTATGCTCAATAATTATCAAACAAATGGTATTTTTAATTCTTCAGTTTAAATGTTTCCATTTTCTCAAAAATGTCAACTGGCCTTAAAGTTTTTACTCAGACTGTATTTGAAGCAAAACTACATTTCCCTTTTATAGAATCTATCGTTTTAGCTAGTTATACCAAATTTGTACTCAGTCTTCCATTTTTTTCAGCATTACATGTTATACGAACTTGATAAGAGATTGAATAACTCCACCATAAAAGTTTGCAGGTAAAGAACGTTATAAGATGTTGTTATAGTGTTAAGAGGCAATTTACGGATTCTTTTAGCACTGCACTTGCTGTCTTTTTTGGTATTGCATCAAACTCTTTTTCTTTTCCCAGTTCTAATGAAGAGGGATCAAATATATTATAATTTAATTTAAAACGATTATTTATCCGTTTCAATACATCCAAATGTTTTTCAGAGTTGAAATGAAACCTCTATCTGTGAATTTAAGGCACGTCTTTTTTTCTTCTTAATTTAGGCAACATTCTATCGTGCGTGGGATACAGTTTGTCATCATTTGAAACAGATGCAAAAATAGTTTCAATCTATACGAAGAGTTTGTGAGTTTAATTTTTACCAGTGTGTTACTAAGGTAATCAGTTTAATTTCATCATCCAAGTTTAATTTGGATATCTACATTAACCATGCCTTCGTTTCATTTTTGCTAAATCCAATACTAGTATTGGTGATTTTTAGTGAAGCTAACATAATATCACCTATAATCGCATGAAATCATAACTGCAATGTTGACACCACATGCCAAGTCAAGATGAAATTATTTTCATCTATAATGACTTCTTATTCAAAGATCCTTTAATTGAAAATTCCGAATTTCCAAATCCCGATAAAACTATGCACTGATTAGAAAACTTCGGAGTTCATTTCATTAAACACACCTTCTCGTAAAAAGCTTTTTCAAGTGCCACTGCAGTTCTATTATTTAAATTTATATCTTTTGTTTTAGTCCTTCTTCAAGCATTACAGTATGGATTTCAGCAATATGAATACGTGATGTTTTCTGATGCTCATTACCTCTGTCTGAACTGTCTTTTATTTTGCTTCAGTAACTTAGGACAATAAGATCCTAAATGTTTGCTGCCTCCACATTCGTAACATATTTCTAAACCTTCCTTCCTCATTTAGTCCTTTTTCCGAAAACTTCTCTAATCTATTTTATTACGGTGTTGGACCTCATCAAATTTGTCTAGAAAATTTAGATTCTTCAGGTTCGCTGTTAGGGAATGCTTTTATTGGCCTTTTTACATTCTGATAATCATCTTCAAGAAAATTATCTGATACTTTCCGTAAAGGCAACTCGTCTAAAACCTGGTTTAACTTTATTCTAAAAGGCCTGATTGGCCGAGTGGCCAGCGCTCTGGCGGCGTACACAGGTTTCGGGTTCGAGTCCCGGTGGTGCCATGGATGTTTGTAGTGGTTCGAATCCACTTTAAACCTTAGGTCCCGGTCTAATAGGATCGTAGAGCTTTCGGGGCATTGTTACTCCGCGACCGTGGCTTATCTTCAAGTTGCACGCGCCCCCTTGGTAATGCAAGTGAGTAACGTCTGTGCAGCGCTTGCCTTAAAGGCATCCAACACAGCTGTCTAAGTGTTTGTCAGCTGCATTAGAAAAAAAAAAACTTTATTCTGAACAACCCTGGTTTAAAGCAATTGCCCTTTTTCAAACTCCTGACGGGCCCTGATTGTTTGGTCAATCACCTTTTCTGAATGAGAATATTTAAAGGTCCAAAAGGCATGTTCTGCAATCTAGGAGAGGACATGGATTCATCCCACCATCCTGTTTGCCCCGCACTTGTTTCCTCTACTGTGTATGGTCGTTACTGGGAGGCTAGGCCCCTTATGGGATAAACATGCCACTATGTCATTTCCTTCTTTTCTCATTATTTTTATATTCCCTGTGTTCTTTTTTATATCATTTTTTATTGTAGCCTGTCATTGGAAATAAAAATAAGGAAGTTTTCGACTAATTCTACAGGATAAGCAATATTGCTCCATTCATCCAAATAATGCTCTTTGATAATCAGTCGGAACCCGTTTATTAGTTTGAGAGATGATGATGATGATGATTATTATCATCATCTTAGTTGATCCGGGTTTCCGGTTCGAGTCCCGGCGGTGCCATGGATGTTTGTAGGGGTTTGGAATTCAGTTTAAATCGTAGGCTCCGGTCTAATAGGATCGTAGAGCGTTGTGAGGGCATTGTTACTCCGCGTCCGTATCTTCAAGCTTACACGCGCCCCTGGGTAATGCAAAGTGAGTAACGTCTGCGCAGCGCTTGCCTTAAGGCATCCAAGACAGCTGTCTAAGTGTTTGCCAGCTCCATTAGAAAATAAATCTTAGTTGATCCCGGAAATCCCTAAAAATCCAATATAAAAAATCCTATCCTAAAAAAAGAAATCCTATCTCATCCTGGGAATTTTCTAAATTCCTGGAATCCAGATTGGTATAAATCGATTAATTATTCGTGGTAATTATTCTTGATACATAGATTTTCTAGATCATATTCGCATAAACTAATTGCTTTGCATACATCTGCATCATTAAGATTACCAGCAACTGTAGTTGCTGCAACCAGATTGTTCCAGCAACAAGCTGCCCAATGGAAAAACGCGGCCATCCATTACGGAAGTATACGAATAGTTATACTCTTTCAGAAACTATTAACTTTTTTTAGCTATTGATCAACGACGATGACGATTTGCCAGGTTGACGGAGAGCCTTGGCTGCATAGCAACCTCTATCTTCTGCTTTGTGAATGAGAGAAGTTTCTTAAGCTTTAAACCCATTGATTAAATAGAAAATAGTAAGATTATATATATTATGGGCCTGAACGGCCGAGTGGCTAGCGCTCGGGTTCGAGTCCCCGGCGGTGCCTTGGCTGTTTGTAGTGGTTCGGAATCCACTTTAAACCATAGGTCCCGGTCTAATAGGATCGTAGAGCGTTGCGGGAGCATTGTTACTCCGCGTCCGTGACTTACTTCCAAGTTACACGCGCCCTCTGGGTAATGCAAAGTGAGTAACATCTGTGCAGCGCTTGCCTTAAGGCATCCAAGACCAAGCTGTAAAATGTTTGCCAGCTGCATTAGAAAAAAAAATATATTTATTATTAATTTATTTAAAACATTAACTTGTTAAATTTTTAATTAAAAATTATATATATATATATTTTTATATTATTATTATAATTTTTAGGTAAGGAATAAAAGCTAATAAAAACTAAACGATAGAAACAAAAGGGAATTTAAAGGGAAATTGTGACAGCGGGGAAACTTCATGGTAAGTCAGAAAGGAGGATACGAAACGTTAACGAATAATATTCAGATTAGAACGAAGTCTTTTGCGATTTTTGAAATCAGAAATGTCGTAATCATAGTTGCCGAGATAATTCAAAAACAGAATTATTAATATTTGGAATAGAGTTATAAAAAATTTGTGCAATTTTATAAACAAATTGTTTAAAACTTGGGAGGGAAAGAGCGTGTCTGATATCCTCATTTCGAAAAAACCAGAGCTAATTTGTAATCATACGTAGAATTTTATTTTCAAGTCTTTGTATGATCTCGAAATTCGACGATGCAGTAGATCCCCAAATAGGACTCGCATTTGAAAGTATTGGACGCAAGTAAGCGATTATACTCTTTCAAAAACTATTAACCTCTTTTTTTAGCTATTGATGATGATGTCGAAAATTATTGGAGCTCACTGACCCCGTCCAGTGGTCTCATCTCCGGTGGTGACAAACATAACAGAATGAAAACATTGGCAATGCCCAGAGATTAAAAGGAAATCGTGAGAATTGAAAAAAGTTCAAGACTTCAAAATTGAATTTAGGTAGGTTAGAGCAGAATATTCCCAGGTCTTTTAAATTTAGAGTGCGGTTCATATTGTTCGATCTCTTGAATGGTCAGATGTTGGTGGTTGTCAGTATTATTGAAGAATACTGACAAAAAGTTCAAAACTGAAAGTTTATCGGTACTGAAAAAGTACTGATAAACTTTCAGTACTTTTTGAGATAGCTTGAATATCAGTGTTTCTCATGAACCAGTTGGCATTCGTTATTTGTCTAATGGTCATATTTTGTTGAGCTTCCAAAACTTTAGTATTATAATTAACGGCATAGGCTTATAGCATAGGTGAGGAGAGAACAAAGCAAAGAGGTAAAAATCAGAAGTTTATTATGTCTACTCCTGCTCGAGTTTCTTGCTATAAGGCGATAGAGTCTTCTAATGTTTCTTCTGTATTTTTGTTTGACATAGTTAAAATGAAAACTCCAGTTTAGATGTTTCTCATTTCCGAAAGATAAGTTGGTTTTTGAGGTAGATAGCTGGTTTTTTATATTTTTGATTCTTGCTGAAGAAGACTGCTTCGGTTTGTCAATGTTAAGAACAATTTTCCACTTGTCATAATATTTTGAAAGGTCATTTAGGTGTTTGTTTAATGCGCAGGCAAGATATTTAGAGTTTTATATTTTATGATGGTTGATGTATTCCTTTTGGAGCTATTTAGCCCCTAGGGACCCCATCTCCCCATATGACAGGGTAAAAACAGTTGAAACAATGAAAATTGGCCAGAATATATTTATAAATATAATAAAAAATCTTAACTGACAATCACAAACAAATAAAAATAAAAATAGAAATTACATTAAAATTTTGAACGGAGTTTGATTCTTACGTTCCCAATAATGATTTAAATCTCCTGGATTGCAGTATTTTTATGATTAACAAGCGTGTCAAAAAATTTAACAGAGATGTATTTAAGAAAATCTTTTAAGGAAGGAATGTTAATAGCATTATAGATATCAGAATTGCGCATAAACCATTTAGCAGAGGTAATTTGGCGGATAGTGATATCTTGTAACGTTTCAAGTGTTTTTAAATTAGACTTAGCTGCATAGATCCAGACCGGGCAAGTATGTGAGAATTGAATATATTTTATGATTAATTCTTCCTATGATATAAGCCAATGAAACTAAGCTCCTCCCACCTGCAAGATAAGTGGTCAAGGGAATTTACATACTTCGAAATTCTAAACGAACTTGGAATTCAGGAGTTTCACAGTTATTGTGAGTTGTCAGTACACCAGTTTCAATAGTTATGTCTGAATTATTTCATTTGAATTCTTCAATTTTTCTAGAAAGTGAAACGCAAACACACGAAGCGCTTCCATTCAAAAAAATAACTCATGTTATCTTTGCGGATGTTTTGCGGAATTTTCGTTTCCCGAAAACAAAGATACCCAAAATCTCTGGGATGCAAGGCATTCGGAAACTATGGTATGTCAAATACATTTCGACACTTGTTACGTGTTTTTCAATTCGCTTTGGCTACGATATCAAAAACATACTTGAATCAGAAGGTTCCATTGACGGTGTGCAGAAATTACTGAATGTACCTGGATCCAAATCATGGTTAGAATTCTACAGAGAAAATAATCGTGAAATCGAATTTCATATCTACCTACGTTTAGCTGCATGCATAGAATTGATTAAATTTTTAAACGCAAAAGATCTAGAAACTCATTTCAATGAACTGGTATTTTTTTGTAGCGACAAATTATTAAAAGCGTATTTTAATTGTTTCGTTGCAACAGCAAAACAAAGAAATCAGGAACTAACACTGTGGATAGGAGTCTTCAAAATGTTTAGAAAAGACTTCATTTGGCGGAATTGTGTTCCTTACGGTGCTAAGAATATTTGGGAAGCTTTCAAACTTTATGAACCTAAATTGAAAACTAAATCGCCACACTGGACTGCGTACAAGGACAATTTCAAGTATTTTGCTTCAATTTTTGGATGTGAAAAAAAGGATGCATTGAGAAACTTGCAATCACATGAAACGGAAATTCTTACGGGGTTATTCATCGTGTCACGTGGGATTATATAATAAAAGATTCTTCTTTAATACGTAAAAAAAAAAAAAAAAAAAAAAAAAAAAAAAATACTACCTACACAATCGAAAATTGTCCGATGTATAAATCTAGGATAAAAACGAAATTATAATGAGGACTGAGTAACTCCTACAGTAGCTCAAGACCTTTAGGGATTTCAAAAAAACGTCGAAGAAGTAATAAAAAGCAGTAAAATTTTTAAAAATTGATAATGGTAAGACGAATCCGTTTTCGGAACTTTTAAAATGTTATGTACTAACTATAATGTTTGCTTTACGACTTTAGACTGTTTTTAAAGATATTTAGTGTGTTTTCGTGAGACTTTTTTTCATTGAGTTTTAATAAATACTTTGGTTAGTTTTTTTTTTTTTTTTTAATTTGTAGTTTAAATTTACTAAAATTACTGCGAAGAAAATATTAAATATATCACCACAATATCTTCGTGTGAGAAACATTAAAAATTTATTTTAAATTCATTTATTTTAAGGTATATGTCATTAAAGTCTGCAGAAAAAAAATCTTTTATATGAATGTGTCACAATTTTCTATATACAAAGAATAGTACATCTCAAATTAAAATGTAAAAAAAACACCATGATCAAAATCCACTTTTAAGCGTTCAAACTATTCATCTGACAAAATAAAACAACAATTTAGTTTAGTGCAGGGGTAGCCAACCCAAATCACCTTGGGGGCAGCTAACTCCGCGGGCCGCATATAAAATTATACATCCCCACATTAGATTTAGACCCACTATAAACATTTTTTTTTTTTTTTTTTTTTGAAGTAAGAAATTGAAACATAATGAGTTATTGTGTTTACTGTTATTCTTACATGCAAACATAGATAAAATAAATGATACTAAACACACATTGTAAAGAAATATATAACACTAAAAGTGAAATAAAAAATGAAATCATTAAAAAAATATTTATTTTATTAGTGCGATTATATTATTTGCGTTACTATTTTTGTGTTTATTATTTTCCTTAGATGTAAACATAGCGTCCGTTATGTTTGAACTTTGTGTGTTTTTTGTTTTTGGTCAATTTCATTTTTCGAATAAAACGATTCGCAAGTAAGTTGAACCAAAAGTGATAACTTTTTGTACCAGATTTCTTAAATTGAAAATTCTCTTTTGTGATGTGTTATAAAAATATATTTTTGATTCTGATTTTTCAAAAATGTGTTTTAATTCAATATTGTATTGTAAGTCAACCAGTTCCATTTGGAGATATTTTGAAGTCGACTCGATTTCAACTGAATGAATGAAAGAGAGATGAATATATTTCAAAAATTTTGTTATATTTGTCTAATCCTAAATTAGACAACTAAGTACAGCAGCTAATTTTTGAATATATGGATGCACACATAATGTATTTTTAAATACATTGGTTTTCATTACTTTGGCCATCATAAAATATATTTTTGTAAAAGTGGGATAAATCTCACGGGCCAAAATGTTTAAGGCGTGGGCCGCGGTTTGCCCACTCCTGGTTTAGCGTTTGCAAAGTTTCCCTTTATCGAATTATTTCTGAACGTTTTGGTTGTATGAATATCAAGCGCTGCACAGATGTTACTCACTTTTGCATTACCCAGGGGGCGCGTGTAACTTGAAGATAAACTACGGACGCGGAGTAACAATGCCCCAAAGACGCTGTACGATCATATTAGACCGGGACCTACGGTTTAAAGTGGATTCCGAACCACTACAAACATCCTTGGCACCGCCGGGACTCGAACCCGAAACCTGTTTTATCGAGCACCAGATCGGCTAGCCACTCGGCCATGCAGCCACAATTTATTAAACGTTAAGCTGTCTATTTTATTTTTAATTTTCATAACAGCCATAATCATCATTAAAAACGATAATAAACGTCATAGTAAACTAGAGCAACAAATTTCAAATAATAAATATTAAATATTCTTATAAAAGCATTAATAAAGAGCATGAAGAGCAACAACGAAAAATTAATGATAATTTTGAGTCACTATTAAAAAGTATTGAGAGGCATAACATTCTAATAATGAATCGGTTGTATCGGATTTTCAAGTATTAACTCAATATAAAAACAGTATCTGATTTTGGATCTTTTCTTGTAAGAAAGCTATTGTTTCAAAATGCCTCTTTAAAATTTATGCTTTAAAATTCTAAAGCAGGAATTCAGATGCATAAATAGGATTGTTTTAAGTTTGCATTTATAATTTATATATTTAAAATATAGATAAATTTCCATGATCAAAATTCACTTTTAAAATATTCTAACAAAATTAAAGTGACAATTAATCGTTTAGTGCAGGGGTGACCAGCCCAAATGGTTTTGAGGGCCACTTTGAAAATGCATAGTAACTCAGCGGGCCGCATATAAAATTATATATCCCCATATTAGATTTAGACCCAACTATAGACATTTTTTTGGAGTGAAAATTGAAACATAATGAGTTATTATTGTGTTTACTATTATTTTTACTTGTATACATAGATAATATAATAATAATGATGATACTAAACGCACATTGTAAAGAAATATATAACAAAAACGAAATATAAAAATATATAAATATAAATAATATCGTTAAAAAAATATTTATTTTACTAGTGCGATATTTGCTTCTCCACACTTTCACTTTGCTTTTGAAAATTGATCTCAATTTGGGTATTTGCACATCATAATGGGTATTGCAGGTTAGCGTCCGTTATGTTTGAGCTTGTTTTGTGTTGGGTCAATTTCATTTTCGGAAGAAAACGATTCGCAGGTGTAAGTTGAACTCAATGCGCTGACAATTTTTTTTTTTTTTGTGCCAGCTCTCTCAAATTGGAAAATTTCTTCTTTTGTGACGTAAGTGTTGTAAAAATCTATTTTTGATTATGATGTTTCAAAATGTGTATTAATTCAATATTGCATTGTCAACCAGTTCCATTTGAAGATATTCTGAGGCCGACTCGATTTCAACATGAAAGAGATAAATATATTTAAAAATTTTATTGCATTTGTGTAACTCTAAATTATGGAATCGGCTTTCAAAAGCAGCTGTAAGTTTTTTTTTTCCTTTGCATATTTGATATAATTTTGAATACATGGACGCACAAATGTATTTTTTAGTACATTGGTTTTCACTACTTTGACTATTATAAAATAAATATATTTTGTAAACGCGTGATAAATCTCACAGGTCTCAAAAATATTCAAAGCGGGTCGCGGGTTGGCCACCCCTGGTTTAGTGTTTGCATAATTCACTTTTGCTTGAATTGCTTTTTTGAACTTATTGATACATGGATTTTGCAGTAGTGTTAAATGAATGTAAAACAGCATTTGATTTTGTTCTACTGTTGTGGAAGAGTATTTCAGTAAAATTCTTTATTGTTTATGAATAAGCATTTTTGCAGGAATTAATAATTGATGGTGCATTTGAAATATATATTTAAGTGTTTTCAAGTGACATTTGCAGAAATGTTGAGGATTATGCTTATGCATGACAATAACATCCATTTTGTATTTTCTTCTTTTTGTTATGTCACTGATTAGCCGTTCCTTTTTTCTTGCCTTTCATAATCAAAAAGAAAACTATTCCTTCTAGTTCTCATTAATGAAGTTCTACCATTGTATTTTGAGAATACTTTAATTACTTTCTTAAATTATTGCTCTATTTTGGTTAATATCTGGTGCATCTTTGTACTTCAATTTGTTTGGCATTCTGTAAATGTATTGCGGATATGTTAACTGAAGGGATCGTAGTCATAGTTTATTGTTAGTATGAAGATAAAAATTGTGTTTTTGGAATAATATTGCAAATAATTATAATTGACTTCCTTTTTTTTTTTTTTTTTTAAGTTTGCAATCTCCTGGATGTACTCCTCAAAAAAAAACTCGAAATCTTCGTTTTTCAGTAGAAAAAGGAGAGACTTTAGCTTTGGATTTGTTTTTAATTTCTTATTTTATGTGAATATGTCCTTATTTTATTTTTCTACTATATGCTCGACATTTAGCAGAATGTATTGAGAAAATTATGCTTCACATTTTTCTGTTCTAGATTTTTTTTTATATTTAGACCTAATCTCCAGGAAAAATTGGAAGATAAGCTTTAACTTTTGAAATACAATATGCATGAATTAAAGTAAAAAATTGTATTGTAAGCAAGTCAATTTTTGGCTGAATCCTTTTTTTTATTATTAAATGATATCGTGCTAAATTTTTCTCAATTTATGTCTGCTTTCGGAAGTTTTAATACATAAAATGTTATTATTTAATGATTATAATTACTATAATAATTTTAATATGAACTGATTTTTTTTTAAATTTCGATATTTTTAAATTTTTTATTAGCATATAAAGGTTTCCTCGTTTATTGCATAATTAATCAACTTTCTTACAAATATTTTTTTTTTTTCCTTCAAATGCAGCTGGCAAATAGACCGTGATCTTTCGCCATAAGGGCTGAGCCGATGTTACTCACTTTGCATTACCCAGGGGGCGCGTGTAACTTGATGGTAAGCCACGGACGCGGAGTAACAATGCCCCGCAGCGCTCTACGATCCTATTAGGACCGGGACCTACGGCTTAAAGTGGATTCCGAACCACTACAACACCCATGGGCAAAGCCGGGATTTGAACCCGGTACCTGTGGTACCGAAAGCCAGAGCACTAGCCATTCGGCCATCAGGCCCCCCTCTTGCAAAATATATATAATAATAAATCGGTGTATTTTATTTGAATGCATCAAATAGCTCAGTTTAAATCAGATTTTTATAATTTACATAACACTACAGAAATACAATAAAGTCCACCATTGAAAGTCAAATAACTCACTTAGCTTGTTACTTTCATTGATTAATAATAATAATTATATATATATATTTATAATTAATATATATATATATATATTTATAATTAATATATATATATATATATATATATATTTATAATTAATATATATATATATATATATATATATATATATATTTTATTTATAATTAATATATATATATATATATTTATAATTAATATATATATATATATATTTATAATTAATATATATATATATATATTATATATATATTTTTATAATTAATATATATATATATATATATTTATAATTAATATATATATATATATATATTTATAATTAATATATATATTTATTTATTTATAATTAATATATATATATATATATTTATTTATTTATAATTAATATATATATATATATTTATTTATAATTAATATATATATATATATTTATTTATAATTAATATATATATATATATATATATTTATTTATAATTAATATATATATATATATATATTTATTTATAATTAATAAATATATATATATATATATTTATTTATAATTAATAAATATATATATATATATATTTATTTATAATTAATAAATATATATATATATATTTATTTATAATTAATATATATATATATTTATTTATTTATAATTAATATATATATATATATTTATTTATTTATAATTAATATATATATATATATATATATATATATTTATAATTAATATATATATATATATATATATATATATATATTTATAATTAATATATATATATATATATATATATATTTATTTATAATTAATATATATATATATATATATATATATTTATTTATTAATATATATATATATATATATATATATATATATATTTATTTATTAATATATATATATATATATATATATATTTATAATTAATATATATATATATATATATATATTTATTTATAATTAATATATATATATATATATATATTTTATTTATAATTAATATATATATATATATATATATATATTTATTTATAATTAATATATATATATATATATATATTTATTTATAATTAATATATATATATATATATATTTATTTATAATTAATATATATATATATATATTTATTTATAATTAATATATATATATATATATTTTATTTATAATTAATATATATATATATATATATATATATATATTTATTTATAATTAATATATATATATATATATATTTATTTATAATTAATATATATAAATATATATATAAATATTTATTTATAATTAATATATATATATATATTTATTTATAATTAATATATATATATATATATATTTATTTATAAAATATATATATATATATATATTTTTTTTTGCTGTTAGTTATAAATTTTTTGAAGTATTTGACAAATGCGAAAGTGAAACAGAACACTCGAAATATATTAATTATGATTACTGTAGTTTCAATTATTTTGCCTGTTATTGTCCGGTTGTGTTCTATAGGATCAGTGTTGCATTTTTCAAAATTCTTAAGGCTTAAAATGATTTGTAAACTACTTACGAAAAACCATTATAAATAGAACAAAGAAAAATTACTTAAATGACTTCAGATCATAGGATTCGTTAAATTGCACTTAGGTAATTATTATCCTTTTTTATTGATATAATTTAAAGGTGCGATTAAGGTATACGTACTGTATTGATGTTTAAATCTGAAAATAACACTAAATATAAATTTTGTTACTTCAGAATTTTCTGTTTCTTGTCCTTTCAAAATGTTTTCTCAAATGTACTACTATGTCAAAAAAAAAGTAAGACCAATTTTCAATTTAAAATTCCGGGGCTTATGGAATTTCAATTTTTTTTTTTCTTTTTTAGGTTGCTGGCACTCTCCTTGGCATATGTGTGAAATTTGACGTCAAAATATTCATTAGTGTTTGAGTTACGTTTGGCTTTGTGAGACTCTAAAACCAATTCCGGCGATTTTTAAATGTTTGAATTAAATGAGCAAAGACCTTGCATTAAACTTTGTTTGCGGAAACGTATAGAATGTTGCAGAAGGCATTCGGTGAGCATTCCTATATCGGAAAGAAATGTTTAGAAGTGGTAAAACAGTTCAAAGAAGGCAGAGAACGCGTTGAAGACGAAGAAGCCCTCTGGTTGACCATCAACCTGAACGAACAAAGCTCACGTCAAAAAAAAAAAAAAAAAAAAAGATTTGCTTCTTGCAAACCGTCGATTTACAATTAGAGACACTGCTGATGTTGGAATTTCAAACGGATCGGTTAATTCCATTTTGGGCCTTAAACGCGTCAAATCTCGATTGGTACCGAAAACACTGATTGCGCCAGCTCACACTGCATTGATTCTTCTTGAGTTTTTCATCAAAAATGAAACCCATATCGGACCACAACCACCGTATTCATACCGATGAAGAGATTCAACGTGAATCGGCTAGCGCTTTGAGGGCCATCCCTGTCGATGACTTGTTAGCATGCATTGAGGATTGGAAAAAAGTTGGCATAAGTGCATTATGTCCGGAGGGGATTACTTTGAAGGCGATGAAACAAATTTGGAAGAATAAATAAAGTGTTTTTGAAAAAAAAATAATCGGTCTTACTTTTGGGCACAGTATAGTTTAAAGTTCATATAATTTAAAGGTGCGACTATGGTATGCCTACTGTATTGATGTTTAAATCTGAAAACATCACCAAATGATAAATATAAATCTTGTTACTTCAGAATTTTCTGTTTCTTGTTCTTCCAAAATGTTTTCTCAAATGTAATATGTTGCTCCTGAAAAGATTAATCAATTTTAAATCTTGCAACTCTTGTAGCTATAAAAAAAAGCACGGAGTGAAAAGTTTTGCATCATTTTTAATTTTGAATCAACAGGAAAAAAAAAAAATTTTCAACGATATTTATTAATAAATGGATAAATTAAAACCACATATGATAGATCAGTTTTTAACTTTATTACTACAAAAATTCAAATTAAAATTTTTATTAAATCAACCACAAAGCACAATTTGATCATTCATACTTATTAGAGATCAATCCATTTTCCATACAATATCTAGGCACTGAATTCGTACCCAATTGATTGAAAAAAAAAAAAAAATCAGAGGCCTTTTTATCCAATCTGCTGGCTGATAACAACGTACACTATTCCTCACCTATCATACCCTCCTGCCCTTTAACAGACATATCAAATGATTAAAAAATGTAAACAACAGCACAAAACAACGCGGAAAATAAAGAAAATTTTCATAAGTCAATTTGCCGTTCTAATTGTAAAAAAATTAATTGTTTTCCGAGCAAATCCAACTAATAGTTTGCCACAAAACCTATTAATGTATCAACACTATTAAAAAGAAATTAATTATTTTATAATCCAATATAAGTTGTTTCATATTTTCATGTGTGGCAACATGGAAATAATTGTTTATATTATGTATCAACGACCGACATAAGATCGTTTTCGGAACTATCAGCACTTTAAAAGAGTATATTTCTATTCATATTTACTAGGAAAAAAATTTCTGCAAATAACTATGAAATTAACGTTAAAATAGTCATTATGTTATTTATTAAAAAATAACGAATTCTTGTAATTAAACCCTGATAATCCTAAAGAAATGGCAAGCATTCTTTGTTGAGTGTTTGGTGACTTTTTTAGGGGTACAGGATTCTAGATTTCAACCAAAGAATTAATGACTTTGATTGTAAAGGCCATGTAATAATGTAAAAATTTTAAGTTATTGACTGTGATTCAATTTCATCTATTTCTCATTCAATTTCATCTAAGAAATCTGCCTCTTAGAAGCTACTACGAGTAACGTATATCTACTGCACTTGTTTCCCTGTCTATTGACATAGATGCAGATTCTGTTTCATGGTGTACATGGTAGACTTTTTTTTTTTTTTCCTTTAATTGTTTTTTTTTTTTTTTTTTTTTTTTTGTTATTTTCATTTTGTTTTAAGTTGAATTATTTTTTTTGTATTAATTTTGACTTTAGAAATTGTTTAGATTTTACATCCATTGGGAAAGAGAAACAAGGGCGAATATTGATGATGCAGATACGAGATCGATAGTAGCAGAGTCAGTAGTTTAGGATTTGGTGGATAAAAGGGCTTATGATTTTGTAGTAGGTATTGCAGTGACATTGTTGGCAGTCGCAATTGTCCTATTTGTATTACAATATCTATTCTTTGTTGTTTCAGCATGAGAAGAAATTGATCGAGATGCGAGCTTTCCAGCTTCAGGTTAAGGTAAGTTCTTTATTATTAATATTCAGTATTTTCTAGATGCCCCCTGAGAGAAGATTTGCCTTTATGCTCTGAATTAGGAGAACCAATCGATTCGTATTTCATATTGTTTATACGTGTCTTTTTAAGCCTTTCATTCAATCCTTCTGATGTGCGATAATAAGATCTCCTTGACCTCCCAAAATTTTAGTCTTTCATATCGTCTCGTCATCTCAAGATTGATATCATACTAGCTTGGAAAGATTTTGGTAATGCCCAGGAAGTTTAAAAGTGAGTATTGACTAAATAAAAGAGGAAAATATCATCAATTAAAGATATTGGGAGGGGGAGGTAATGCATATAAATTAGAGGAAGATTTACATCCATTACTCCTTCCTTCTCCCCAATTTTTTTAGGAGGATTTTTCTAGGTTTCTTCAGTTGGTTTCTGCTTTAATATTACGAATAGTAAAGTAGGCGCTATTAATTTTAATATAAAACAACGATTTGCGAGATATTACTGAATTATTTTCGTTAAGGAGTTAGGGATTTTTGATAATTTCGAACAGCAGCCTAAACTCAAACTCGCTTGAAGGCCTTTTATATTCAGGAAAAAAGTACAAGCCAATTCCTTTTCTTCAGGATTACAGGGGAAAAAAAAAAATTTAACCCCTGTTAAAGGTACGACTACAACTTTAAATGGCGCACTAAGTCCAAATGTTCTGGATTAAGGATGTTATTGGCAGTGACGAAGTGGTTTAGATGATTATAAATTATTCTCTTATTAATCTTGATAAAGGTAGAGTGTAATAAAATAAGTCTGTAGTTTTAAGGTCATCAGGATTGTTTACATTCAATAAAATTATCAGAACAAAATGTTGTTTACCCAAGGTTCATGAAATATTTTATATTGTGGATACTAATTATTGTAAAGAGAGAATGTGCTTCATCATTTTCTTAATTATGGAATGCTAAGTTTGACGCAGATATAAGATGCAAATTGCTTCCTCATTTTGCTAACCTTTTAATTTTTTGTATCTTTAATATCATGAACTATTTTCGAAGGTTTCACTGAGAATATTTCTGCAAATTATACTCTGTTTTCGATGAGTTGAATTCCAAATCTAAAGGTGTGTTTTGTTGCATGGTGTGAATTATCTGAAATTGTTTTTCGAAATGTTGATGATTAATTTTGCTTTTTTCCGAGTTGATTTTGCTAGAGTTCTCTCTTTCAATTCAGGTCATTTTTATCCTTTTATTTATTTTTTTGCAAAGGTCAGGTAATTTTCAGGTGCTTTTAATTTTTCGCCTGGTTCTCGGTGCAACAGCTTTCGGGTTCGAGTTTCAGCGTGCCATGGATGTTCGTAGTGGTTCAGAATCCAATTTAAACTGTAGGTCCTGGTCTAATATGATTATAAAGCGTTGGGTTAACAGTCCTAAACCGTAAAAAGAAAGCATCTCCTGTCTCGAAATCTGCCAGTACGTAGACAGTCTTGGCCCATCATGGGGATCTTTGCGCCATAGATGATGATTGATGTAGTTTTTTCGGTTCAGATGTTTTGGTTGTAACTGTAAAGGATTTTTAAAATGAATGCTTGAACAAGTTACTATGAGAGAAACAACTATCCTAGGATGTGGATTAGATAAAACTGAATCTGAATTTAATGCAGCTTGTCTTGTTGAAGCTAACTAGTTCTGGAATTGAATGTATTTCATTTGTAAAAAATCAGTTATTTTTAAATTATTCCAATTTTTAATGTAGAGGTAGAAATATGATTAAATATAGTTTGTGTAAGGGAAGCTAGAATCTAAATCTTTTATGATGGCACAGGCGTTGAGGTAAAATTTCTTTGCTGTAAAACACAGTTTTAATTTTTATTGTGTGCATTAAAATCTCCGAGATGCATGATTTTCTAAATAAGCTAAAACAGAACATTTAGATATAGTGTAAAATATTTCTGGTCCGTGCTAGCTACAATATAGACAAAAGCTAAAAAGACTGATTCCTGTTTTAGGATATTTTTAATATTGATATAATATTGTTTATGATAATGATGACCTAGATATTCATGATAATGATGGTTTCGATGAATTGTTGGGAAAGAGTGATGGTATGGGATTATCTTTTGACAAATATTGCTGTGCTTTCAAAAGTATGCATTCACATTAGGAAAGCAAGAATAAATAATGTTTAGGCAGTTAGTTTGCAAGGTCTATTTTTGTAGTTATTGCTGATTTAGAATTGTGATGGTTCAAGTGTAGTGGCTTAGACCAGACTTAGTGTAGTGGACCAGAGAAATCTTAGCTTATCGACGGGATTAGCTATTTGCATTTTTATTTTTAAAGACTGGAATAATTTGGGGAATGTATACATAATTATTTACAGTTTGCTGAAAATAATTGAAGTGGGTAAGATGAAGTGTGTGCGGAGGGGGGGGATTGAAGTGAGTGAGAAGATCTGCATTTAGAGGGCTGTCTGTGGTCATGTAATATCGCGCATTATGGATGAGTAACATTTTTTGCGAATTGGTTGTTTGTTCAAAAATCCTTAAGAGCTCTTATATAGATTAAGTTTTAACTTAACAAACTGTTAAAATTGATAGGTTGAGATCTCTGATGGGGAAATGATTTGTGCTCTTCTTGAGGGTAATCTTAAGAAAGATTTTGCAATTTTCTCTAAGTGACAATATTTTGCAACTTGTGCTGTCTAATTTCTCATTAATTTCACATTTTTCGGTTGAATTCTTGATCCCGTACATTAGCACACAATTTGCGTTTAGCAGTTAAGAGTTAATGTGGTGAAAGTGGTTACAGTTGAAACACTAAATTGTGATGTTTCGTACGTTCAAATTTTCGATCATGATTGATATGTAGAACACATGTACTTTGAAATTTATATATTTTATCCATATTAGCAGTTCGATTATCAAGATAGGTAAGGGTTTTTGTCCTGCTTTTTCTTTAACTGTGCGATTTTCTTAAATTTATAATCTATTTTTGTACGATGCTACTCTATTTTGTCAGCATTATTGCCTACAGAGAATCCTTTTAGAATTTCAATGGGCTTTTCATTTTGGAACTTGATAAAACATAATTCAAAGTAATTTGCAAATAAATAAACAGTGATACTACGATAATTGTAGAATAGATAACTCGTAGAACTGATTTGTTGAACTGAACAATTGTTGAATCGAATCTATAACTGAAGAATTGTCGAGTTTCTCTGTTGTTTCTTCATCAATAAAATTTTAAAAATTGCTGCATATGATAGAGATATCAAAAGCTTCGATTACTTTATTAGTGGATTTATAACTTTTTTTTGTCATTCTGATAAATGAAATCAACAATGGAACTATCAGCTTTGAGTTTGCAAAAAGCAAAGGATCAATCTGAAGCTATTTAGCAAAGGATTTGTCAATGATATTACAGAGAGATTATACACAAATTTTAATAACGATAGTTACTCTACGACCGAGGAAATCGCTTTTTTTTTTTTTTTTTTTTTAACAAGAATTTGCTTGTATTCCTTAGTTCTGTCTCAAATTCGAGAATCCAGGCAGATATAAATTGATTAAGTAATAATCCTGCGGTAATTGATTCTTCCATTGTTTATTCCTCCAATGTGGCAAGCCAATCAAGTAAGCTCCTCCCACGCCCAACGTCAGAGATTGAGGGAATTTGGATATATAGGAACTCTGAAAGAATCCAGAATTTAAATTTTCCAGAGCTATTGTAAAATTGCAGGTCCATAAATCACTATGAATTAGTTGATTATTTGTGACATCTTCTTTAAGCTGCTGAATCTCGATTTACTACTTTATTCTACAATGCTTTTATATTGTCTTGTGATGATGAAGAGAAAAACACCACCAGCAGAATCAAATTAATTGAAATTTTTTTTAATAGTATAACTCAAATAATAAACTAAACAGAAAATTCCTGTTTGCTCGATCTTTAGTCATGGAGATAAATACTGATACCGTAGATAAATGTTATGTATGTTAATGTAGAGAAATGTTCTCTAATACCCAAAAGAAATGTTTTACCTTGCCGAATGCTCTCTCCACTTTTGCAGTATCCTTACGTAGTTATTCTAGGTTCCTGCAAATCAGTGTTTTAAGCACTGTTTCTACAGCCTTAACTCTAATGTTATTGAAATTTATGAGGCAGAATGTATGCTGGAAAATAAGTTCTTGTATTGTTTTTTTTTTTTTTTTTTTAGTATTAATTCTTCAATTTCGTTGACATTGTTATTTATTTCATAAAGAGCATACTCTTTATTCATCTCGGACTTCATTTTCATTTGCGCCAAGCAGTTGACTACATCATTTAAAAATAGTCGCAACTCTTATAATCATGCTCTTCAGAATCTTGGAATTCATGAAACAGCATCCTTCACCATGAAGCGTTTTAATTATTCCATCATGTTTTGATCTTGTCAATATATTTCTCTTAACGTGGCTGCTTTGGGTCTGACAAGTGAAGATAACAGCAAGACTGTTTTTTTATTATGTTACAGTTACAGTTCACAATATAAACATCCTTCAAACGGATGAAAAAAAAAAACATATACGTTTAGTTTTTTTTTTTTTTTTTCTAATGCAGCTTAGATCGTGATCTTTTGTAACGGCTACCTATGTTACTCAGCATTACCCAGGGGGCGCGTGTCAAAGCCACGGACACGGAGTAACAACGCCCCCGCAGCGCTCTACGATCCTATTACCGGGACCTACGGCTTAAAGTGGATTCCGAACCACTACAAACCCCATGGCAAAGCCGGGATTCGAACCCGATACCTGTGGTACCGAAAAGAAAAAGCCATTCGGCCCCGTCATATACGTTTAGTCAGACTCGAATTTTGAAAGATAAGAAAACGTTAGAGGTTGAGGATTCTACTGCAATATGTTATAGGGCAGGGGTCTCCAAACTACGGCCCGCGGGCCAAATCCGGCCCGCCATTGTCATCAATCCGGACCGCGACGGCGAATAGCTTATTGTTGCTGTAATAAGTTGGATAAAAAACACGGAATGATAATAACTCGATTTTATTTATTTTCTAGGTAAAAGCTTAATGACAACTATAATACGCAGAAAGTTTAACTTAAGCATAACAACTAACAGATAATTGAACTGAATCCTACTAACATTATAAACTAGTGAACATACCGCGGTTACCCTCGGTAGTTATGTTGGGGTAAAGAGTATCGTATATGTATGTATATCGATGTTTGGAATGTATCTATCCTGAATCAAACATATTATTTTTATCCTGAAAATCTCTCAGGAACGGAAAAGCTAAATTAACGCGAATGAAACCGCGGGGTATCCGTTTGCAAGAAAAAAAAAGAAAGAAAAAAAAAAAGATACTAATGAGATTTATGTAATTGTGATTTTTCACTGACAATATTTTGTAGTTAGCAAGCGTATACTCGTTCAGAGCGCGTACTCGGCGACTGGTCTACAAATTATAGATAATGGCAGAAAAATTAAAACGGTTTTGGCCCTGGGTACTTACTGGAGTAAACAGTATGGCCCTAAGGCTGGAAAGTTTGGAGACCCTTGTTCTAGGGAAAGCATAGAAAATTAAATATTGAGTTTAAAGAAGAGTAACACTTTAAATTATTAAGAAAAATCAGATACATATTTCTCAATTTATAATACTTTAAATCTAACATTCAAATATTTTAATGAAATAAAAGTATCATAGAAAATATCGAAATTCTTCAAAGTAATTTTGATAATACACAGTAAATAAAATATCAAGCAACCGCATTTAATAAGTGAAACAACAATATTCCCTCCTTTAATAAAAATTTAAGTATAATATTGTTATAATGAAACACAACTGGCATAGGAATTCAATACTTTCGGGAATTGACTTATAAATACCATAAAAGTACTTAATAGTATAATTCCATTCCGGAAAAAAAAAAAACGTGATCCCGGAAAACAACATCTAGTTCCAGTATCTGAAGAATGCCCCTTATTTCCTAAAATTTAATCTAATTCGTAGTTTTAAAATATTTTTAGCACCGAAAACTCAAATACCTCCCCCACTTAAAAATATTTTACACATACAGGCGGTTATTTATAATCTCTAGCAATCCCATTACTATCTGTAAAGTATTTAATTGAAATTCTAAGTTTTCAATTTTAATTTGATATTACTCATTTAATATTTTCAATTTTAGACCCAACGATCATGACACAATAAATGTCCGGGAAGTAAAAGACAGCTAAACCTTATTTTAACTTTTTTAAGTTAAAATAAGGTTTAGCAAAAAATATATTTAGTTCTACCCGTGCATGGATTGGCATATCAGTTAATAAATTTTTCTAAAAAGTTTCCTGAAAATCTTAAAGCATAATATTCAAAAGTAAGAATCTAACCATATTTAACGCATTACTTCTTTAATTTCCTCATCTATCAAAGCTGTTTCTTACTGAACATCATGAAGCAATTTTTGTTCTATAATCCCTTTAGTTGCTCGGCTTTTCTTTTCCGATTCAACTTTTTTTTTTTGTTCTAGAGCATCACATTTTTTTTTCTTGCCATTATTTC
Source organism: Caerostris extrusa (assembly GCA_021605095.1). Lineage (NCBI taxonomy): Eukaryota > Metazoa > Arthropoda > Arachnida > Araneae > Araneidae > Caerostris > Caerostris extrusa. Next base: position 56,269 of record BPLR01015938.1, on the reverse strand, counting down.
AACGAAGTTGGAGTGACAATATCTTTTTGTTTTTGTTATTTTATTGTTTAAAATGGTTCCAGCTGCTTGCACTGCATCGAAAATTTGTCACAGCCCAACAAGGCTTTCTTGACTGATTCTCAGATGTATTCTAAATTTATAGAAAGCTTCCTTTCAACAAAGGCATTTCAGTGAGAAGATTTTAAAATCAGTTGTACAAATTAGGAGCTTCCAAGTCAATAATTATATTTGACAGGTAGTCAACAAATCTGCTTTCACATCGTTTACATGCTGGCTTGCACTGAAGGAAACTTTTAAATATTTTACCTTCTTTAATGCTATATATCTAATTGTTTGAAATTAAAATCTGAATACACAGGGATAATCGTTTGAGAACTACTTTGATATTACATGTAACTGCTATTTTCAAGCATGATGTCCCTTTGGTTAATGGGAAATTTAATAGAGAGCGTTCCAATATTTTTAAACAGATTTTTAAATATAGTCCTTACAAATGATTTACTTCAACATATTCAGATTAAGATTCATGAAAAATTCTTTTACCTTTTTTTAATTGATATTTAACAGCAAAGATTAAATTTACACTTTTGTAGGGCAATAAATTTTTTTCTCCATTATATCAATTTTCTGTAAATTATAGTCCTTGTCTTCCAAAACTCTAGTCCTGATAAACTTTTGCATCTCTCTCTGCATTGACATCAAAGGTGAGTACAGAAAGAGAGCCATAGAAGTGTCGCTTTGAAAATCAGTTGGAAACTGTTCAGTTGTTAAGCTAAAGATAATATATATATATATATATTTGAATTCATCTTTGATGAACTCTGGAATTAAAGGAAATTTTTACTCTTAATGCAGCATTTTTTATCTTTAAAAGATGACTTGACAAACTCAACAATGTGCGGTAGAATTTCCAAAGCTCTTTCAGTTATTGCCCAATTTTCGAACCACCGAACAAAGCAAAATGTTTTGGAGAATTTTGTATAACCTGTGTAAGGTGTGAAGTCGACTCTTCGTACTGGAACATCTTTGAATAAATAATATAAGTTTCTAAAAATTCTATTATTTCCCATTCCGTTTCCTTGATCCTAGTCATAAAAGCACAATGAATTGTATGCAGTCCACAAGTTCTGATATCTAAATACTTGAATCATCTGGTGACAATTCTTCTCTTTTTTAAAATTTTAATTTAACATTGGACCTTGAAATAGATATCTGTACTATTTTTTTCAGATCAATAGAAAGCGATCCAAAGCACCCTTGAAAATTTCCAGTAAAACTTTTAGCACAATAATGCTGTAGAAATACAGATTTCAAGTATCGTGTAACGACTTGATTTTTGCCATTATAGAATCTAATCATTAAATCCATGTTGTTTTTTGTGAAATTTTGTTTAGCGACACATCAAATACTATTTCTGAATACTGGCAATTTTTATATTCTTCATGAAGCTGTGTAGAAGAATGTAATAAGTCCGTAAATGTTCATTTTTACAATAGTTATGGCATCGACAACTGGCCCCTAATTGCACCGAATTTAAACTTAACTTTAAATTCTTTTATTTATTTTTAGTATTTTTAATTTTTTTGAGTACCACTTTAACTGAATTTTTGAAACTTTATCTTGTATTCTTCCTAACATTAATTAAGCAGTCAACTATAATTATAAGCATATCTATGAATTAAGATGAGGAGGTTTAAGGGGTATTTCCCCCTGTTGGTACTCCGTAATCAGTATGCCAGTTGCCCGTAAATGCTGAAATAAGCAATTTTTATTTGTTGTAGAGTCATCTTTATAAGAATATCGCTATCTGGAAACACGATTTTTAAATGGGGTGATCTAAATGATGAGTATTCTTACTACACAGTGAAGTCCATAGAATTTCTGTCTCAGTGACCTTTTCATATTTTAAAATTTTTTTGTAAGGATTAATTTTATTTACTTTTTGAAGTAGATGGACTATTGTACAATAAAAAATACCTTGCTCAGGTGGAAAAAGACGTCTTACCTCCTCGAGAGTCGAGACAGGAATGCAGGTATCACTATTGAACAGTTGCAAAAAAAAAAAAAAAAAAAAAAAAAAAAAAAAAAAGACTTACATTTTTATGCAATTATTCTGTTAGAACTTGAATGTGTCATTTGCAACCCTACACTATTACTACTGTGCCCAAAAAGTCAGTCCGAATTTATTTTATCGCCTACAAAGTAATAACCTCCGGACACAATGCATTTACGCCAACTCTTTTTACAATCCTCAATGCCCTGCTAAAAGTCATCGGCAAGGATAGCCTCCAAAGCGCGCGGCGATTCACGTTTAATCTCTTCAATTGACGCAAAGCGGTGTCACCGGAGTGGTCGTGAAACGATATGGTTTCCATTTTTGGCGAAAAAGTCACGACGAATCAATACAGTGTGAGCTGCCACATTCAGTGTTTTTGGTACCAATCGAAATTTGACGGGTTTGAAACCCAAAATGGAATTGATCGATCCTTTTAAAATTCCAACATCATCAGCAAGGTCTCTAATTGTAAATCGACGGTTTGCAACCACCAAATCTGTAATTTTTTTGGACGTGAGCTTCGTCGGTTGAGTGGATGGTCGACCAGAGGGCTCTTCGTCTTTAACGCGTTCTCTGCCTTCTTTGAACTGTTACCACTTGTAAACATTTCTTTCCGATATAGGAATGCTCATCGAATGCCTTCTGCAACATTCTATTCCTTTCTGCAAACAAAATTTTATGCAAGTTCATTCAGACATTTCAAAAATTGCCAGAATCAGTTTGAGCGTCTCACAAAGACAAGCTTAACTCAAACACTAATGAATATTTTGACATCAAATTTCACACAGATGTCAAGGACAGTGCCAGCAACCTAAAAAGAAAATTGAAATTCCATAAGCCCCAAGAATTTTAAATTGGTCTTACAAATCTTTGTATACTACTGTGTCAAAAAAGTGTTTTAGTATGGCTTATTATATTATAATTTGTAAATTTAAAATAATATACTTCAACATCAATTTTTTTTTTTTTTAATTATCTTCACATGTTGATTTTTATCAAATCATATTGTAAATATAAAAATTGTTTTCTTGTTATCTTTAAGCAATACATTTATTTTACATTTCAAGAATAAAATGGAAACAAAATTGTTCTAACACAGAAATATATATATACATCAAAATGCTTTTTTAAAGAAGTATAAAATCTTTATAACAAAAAGAAAATAATTCTAAAAAATGAACCCAAGAAAATGTTCTTTAACAAAGCACATAAATTTACATTTTTTCAAATTCCACTTGATGCCCACAAGAAGTACAGGTTTTAATATAAACATCATCCTCTTCATTATAAACTTCAGCATCAAAAGTATGTTTATGAGTAGCATCTTTTTTTCTATACAAACTACTGCGTACTTCCATTCGCAATGCTGTAAAAAAATACTTTGTTATGTAATGCTTCAAATTGCACATTAATAAATAAATTATTCATTAAAAATCTTACTGTTTTTATATGAAGCAGGATAAAAGTATCAACAAAATGCAATATAGATAAATTAAAATAGTAAATAATTTTACCTTTTACTTTTTTTATCGAAAGCTTTTTTCTTCCTTTTTAACTGATTTTCTTCTCTTTGTTCTTTTTTCTTCAATAGCTTCTTCAGACCCATGAACCTCAAATGATCTGTTTTCTACCTATTTAAACAAAGTAATTTATTTTAAAATTAGATATCAATGGTTGTAAATAAAGCACCCCAATAGTTTATTAAATTATTTTTTTTTCTTTAAATTGTAAGTAAAAATTATTTAACATGCCTTTTATTAATGTAAAATAAGCAACAAAAAGAATTTATTATTTTGACTAAAACAAATAACCATATGATGCAATATTCTGTTGCTGTTGTTCTAATGCAATTTGGTACTCATTTAGCACTACCCAGAGGATATGTGCAGCTTGAAGATATGTTACAGATGCGATAGTAACACTGCCCCTACAACGCTCTACAATTTAAAGTGGATTCGAACCACTACAAACATCCATGGCACCGCCGGGACTCGAGCAACAGTCACTCGGTTATCACACCCCGATACAGCAATATTCTTAAATAAGAATATTGCTGTATCGGGGTGTGATTAATTAAAATTAAATTTATTTATATATTTTAAAATTTATCAATAAAATCTGAGAACTATATGAATGTGTATTTTTTGGTTTAAAATGAACAAAACCTGAAGGAAAATTGTCCCTCGCCTTCTTTTTTTTTGTTTCAAAATATGGACATCGAGTAAAAAAAATATTATCCAGTAAAATGTATTATGAATGTATGATAGTTTGTTTACACAGTTAAACTGAAGATATTTTTAACTATTCTGAGAAACATTGAATTCTTATTAATAAATTATTAAAAAGAAAAAGAATGGATTTATCAACAGTTAAGAATTAGAAAAAAAATTATCATTATGCGATTTATAAAATAAATACATTATATCAAAAAGATTGACATCTTTTTATAATATGGGGAGTTTTATAGTAAGTTATTCTTATAACTAGCAAGTGAGTCACAGGGATAAATTGACCCTGACTTTTAATATTCCCCTTAAGTTTGTTTAATAATTATAATTTGTAAATAAATTATTGCTTGGATTTGTATACTAAACTGACATGTTTTATTTATCTAATACAAAAGGATCATGTATGCTGATTGGCAGAACAATGTTTCTATTCTGTAGTGCTAGTTTTCATGTAATTCATATTGTAAAAAAAAAAATTATAAAATGCTTTAGAATTCACACAAGTTGACTTAGTCTCATTTTAAATCAAAGCATTGCACCAAAGTATTCCTATTACAATATTGTTATAAACTAATTTAATTAATAAGCTACAGAAATGAATTTATAAATTTTAGTATGCATACTTGTAATCGAAGATACAATTTCATACTTCCATGTAGATTGTGAGGATTTTTCTCAAAACATACTTTAAGGGAGGTTCACGTTTATCCAAGTCACAATCTTGCAATAAGTATTCTTTCTTTGCATCTGTTTTACTAATTAGAGCATGAGCTCCATCATTATCTCTAAATAAAAAAAAATAAATTTATTAAATTAAATTAAAATTATAAATAAACAAAGGAAATCAAATATATTCCATATATAACAATAAAAGCATTCCAAAAATGACAACATTTTTCATCATTTTAAAGAGAGAATTACTAATTAATAGAACTTGAAATAAATTCTAAATGTAAATATTGAAATATTTTAATTAAGTAACTAGGTAATATAAAATTACATTATACCAAAAATAATTGGTTTTTAAAAGATTTCAAATCATGGAAATTACCTAATAGATAGTCTAACCAAATAAAATAGTTTCAATACAATGAATTAATAACAAAAATAAATATTCATAGCATTAATCAAAACCATTAAATAGGCAATATGATATAAATCAATGATTGTAAAATAGCCAATATTCAGTTTTAGAAAGGTGGTATAGAAATTGTGTGTACACGTATGTACTTACACACACACAGGGTAGGTGAAGTCTAGAAATGGCACAAAATATGGAGAATTAAAATCTGAAAGGAAAATTTCAATCGATTTTATTTGCATCTAAATTACAATTGTTTTATATACAAATTTTTATAGACCATAGATAAGCCTGTAAGTTTTGACCATGTTCTTTGTACCATGGTTGTATAAAACAAGGGTTATATCATTTATGATCTGACCTCTTCAAATGTCATTTATGATTTAACTTTTTTCATTTTCAATTTGCAGCAAGTTGATTCTGTAAACATAGTCAATGATAAAAAATATCTGTGGTGTATAGTATTCCAAGCTCTATTATAGCTTGTTCAAATGACTCCCTCAGATTTCTAAATAAAACTTAGAAATTTTCTTTTTCAAATGTTACAAATCATATACCTTTTACCTAAATTTTCTTTCAAAACAGCTACATGTTTCAACTATTTTGTATTTTAATCACCTAGCAATATGTGTTATAATATACTGAAGGTATCAATCTCTTCCTACATACAGTTTATTTATTTTTTTAAAATACTAAATCTGTAATCTTTTTGTTGATTTCCCAGATATACTTGTTTTTGTTTTATTTAGTATTGTGTTTGTTCTTTCACTTCTGATGATACTCAAATATTTTACATAAATTGCAGTTCTATTTTTTTCAGATTGATTCAAATCTTAATTGGAAAAACTGTCATTTATTTCATTAAAGAAAAGTTAACTTACCTACAGCTATCACAAACATGGAAATCAAAATGTGTTTGAAGATACGAATCATTAAATTCTTCATTACATTCTAGACAAATTGGTCTGTCCAATGCAAATAAAGGAGCAGGTGTTGAAACAATATGTATGTTTTCTGGGTTTAAATCAGATTCATCATCTTCAGCAAAAAACCCAGCTCCAGTATCCCGTGCTCGAGAAGCAGTACAAACTTCTTTTTGAGTAACAGCTCTAAAAATATATGGAATATTATATCTCTAAGCAACAATAACTCATGAATAAAATGGTATAAAATAATATATATATATATATATAAACATAATAAATTATAGAAATTTATTAATGAATGTTTTATTAGGTAAATAAAATAACTAAATTGTACATAAAAACATAAGCAGAAAGAAGCTTTAACCCTTCATGCAAAATTTTAATAAATGTTTTCAAAGAATCTAAAAGTTTATATAGATTAAAATGTTTATTTAGAGGAACACATTTGTATCTTCGTATATCAAATGTTAATATTTCTTCCTTTTTACAGGAAATATTTTATTTACTTTATTTTTAGTTTCATATTTCTAACATAATAAATTTTTAAAGCCAAGTGAATAAGCAAAAGTTTGTAATCAGCAATTCTTATTCTGCATATTAATTACAATTATTACAAATTTTATATTAGAATAGTTATAACATAGAACAAATATGCTTTATTAATTTTTTTTTTTTTTTTTTTTTCTCCAGTAAATTTACTGTAAAAAAGAATCAATTAAAAGATGTATGTACTACATAAATTCTAAATCAACAACTAATAAATTAAAAATTTTATTTATTATTTTACATTTATTAGATCTAGATAATATTTAGAGCCTCATTGACGTCCCTTTTAAAGTGAATTTGCATATTTTCAATTAAAATATAAGAAAATTTTTTTTTGGAAAATCATTAATGCAATCAGTTTGACTAATTAGTAAATTATATGTTAATTTGTTGTTTTCAGTAGTTCAAGTTAAGTAATTAATTTTCTAATATATATATTATATATATATATATTTTATTTCAACGACATATTTACGAACTAAGATTGAGTGATCTATTCTGCTATATTGTATTATTTGTCTCAATTAAAGATATTTCGTTTTTAGGCTAGCATTGTGATAATTTAAATACACCCTATTTGGTACATTTATAAATGTACCAAATAGGGTGTATTTTCTTAAAATTCTTCTAAATTTACTTAAAATTCAAAATTTAGCATTTAAATAGAAAAAATTTATAAAATAAATATTAGAAATTCTGAACAATTTCTTCATTTATTATTGTCATAAAATTAAACAATTAAAATTTTAATGAACAGTAACTTAGCTGAATTATTTAAAATGTACAATTAAAATCTATTCATTGAGGTCTAATGCATAACTATAAAAACAAATTTTTTTTTAACTAATCAATTTTTTTTTTAAATGATTAATTACGTCTATTACTTATTTCAGAAAAGGATAAATAATTCGTTTTGAGTATGAGCCTATTTAATTGATTAGTTAAAAAGTACATTTAAAAAAATAATTACATATCATTATCCTTACATTCAATTTTGACTAAAAACAAATATCAGTTTGTTTTTAGTCAAAATTGAATTATATGGAAAAACCTTATATTCAAATGGGGAAAAAAAAAAAAAAAGTATTAAGTAAGTCATAATATAGGAAGAGTAGAAGAGAGAAATTCGTTTAGTTTAGAAAAAACAAGTAAAGTATTTAAAATATGTAAAAACGAAACACATCTGTTGATTCACTTATGAGCAAGATTTAAATAAATACTTAAGTAAATTATACATACAATACTAATTATAAAATGACAGAAAAAAAAAAAAAACATAAACAATAAAATTATTTCTCAAATTCAAATGTCAGTCATGCTGATAAAAAAATATCAATACGTTAATTACAATTGTTATCAAATTTATATTATGGTTATAAATCTTACTAGCTAAGAGCTCAGAAAAGTTAAACCCAACTATTTTCAGAAAACTCACATATAAACTTGGATCAATTCATATTATTTTATTTAATAAACCAAATTTTTGCTGTTGATAATTGTAAATCACTAACTTTTCTTCCCTCATTCCTCAATGTTTCATGCAAATCTCTATCAACAAAGAATGGTTTAAATCCTATGAAAATAAAAAATTCAACATTTCTTCTAAAAATGTAATTTAAAATGTTAACTAAATTTATGCTTTTAATTCTGTAACCATATTTCAAACAAATACTTTTTCAAATATCACACCCTTCAAATTATCTTTATTTATATCTATTGTGTCTTTTGGTTTCTTATTGTTATTATTTATTTTTTTTTTTAATTTAGTTTGGTACTGATTGGGTACAGCAAAGAACAACAGCCTGAGATGATGTCCATGGGGTAGCAGGTTAAACCAATTGTTTCACAAGTGAATATGTTTGTTTACTTGGGGAAGCATTTTGAAAATGGCCATTTTTTTTTTATAGTTAAAACATTTAAGGAGTTTAAAACATAAGGACATACATAGCAATTAAGGTAACCAAATCCAGCTTTAACAGTTTTAGCAGGTTAGTATCCAGGAATTACCATATAATATTTGTTTGTTCAGTGTCAGATCTATTTTTTTTTCTAATTATTCTGCAGGCTGAAATTATGACTTGGAATTTTTGTTAGAAATACATGTAGCAGCAGTTTCATAAATAAACAGTAATTTAATGTTTGATGTCTTAATACTAATAAATTGTCAAGACAAAAATAACTTTGATTGGGCAGCTATACATGTTTTCATAAGAAGGTCACCAGATTTATGCTTCTTAATAGTTTTTAGATCATCATCAATGTACTGAAAAACTTTTAGTATTTTGTGTGCTAAATTCTAAATTAGGAGCAGAGAAATGAAAAATTGGATAAATGTGAGTGCCCACTTATCACAAAGTATATTTGATTTGGTGTCATAATCAAGAAAGTTTCAAGACAAATTAGATAATGAAAAATTTAGACTGCAAGTACAAGAAGCTTTAGGAGGGGAAAAACATGCAAAAAGGATAAACAATTTAGGTGCAACAACATACAGCCCACCAAGGCAAAGCAGTTTCCTGCATTGATATTAGTATAGATCTATGCGGCTAAGAACACCCTCTTGGATGACTTCATCTTTCGTGAAATGCCTAGGAAGCAATTCATGGCCTGAATACTAAGAGAATCCATATCTATGAGCCTAGCAAATGCAAAATCAGTCTATACAGCTCAAAACTGATTTGTATGATTTATCTACAGAAGTGGGTACTAAGGAGATGTGTTAGATTATGCACACAACTAAGCATCGACTCACGCACTCTCTTTAGGATTCACTTTACTGCAAAAATAAGTTACCATGCTCATGGATAGAAAAATATTGACTTTGCAAATATAAGTCAAACTATACCAGAATAAAATAATGACATTTTTAATAGAAATAAATAAAAAATACAAATCTGAAACAAATAAAAATGTGAATAAGACATTACAAGTATTTAATGAAAAAAAAACTAAATAAGCGAAATATAAGAAGACAATGAATCGTAATAACAGCCCAGTAACAATGAGGTCCGCAGTTTCAATCATGAAAAGGAAAATAAAGAGAAGCCAAAAGAATGAAGGCACTTGCCTTCATTCTTGTGTAACTATGGGTATGTGATACCCATGCAATTAAATTTCCTTTTTCTTATTAATTAATTTTTTTGTGGGAATGACCTCCTTTCCGACCTCCTCATAATTCTTATGAAAACAGTAAAAATTGAAATGTTTTTAACTGGAGAAAGAATAATTTATTCCTGCAAATCTCAACATATACCGATCAAAAGCAGATATGCTCCTGAAGGGCAGTTAATATTGAATTGATTATTTTTCATTAATGTGATAATTTTCATGGAAGGTAAAACTGTTTTTTTCAAACATATTTTTATTTTAAATACTGGGGGGAAAATACATTAATGGATAGGAGACATGTTGAAATTTGGAGACATGTTAGAAATTACACAATTGAAATGTGCAAATGGTTAATAAAAAAAATGGATATATGTATACATATACTTACTTCTCTGCATTAGATGAATTAGCAATACGAGCCTTTCTTAATTGAAGAGCTTTCTCTCGATTTTTTTTCATACGTTGTAATTGACTTGCAGTTAACTTGACATTTTTCTCACTCTCTACACCTGAAAAACGTTTTTTATTCTTACATAGAAAATGGTAATAAAATTTATTATTATACATTTCTAATATGGAGGTAAAACAACCTTTACATAACATTACAAATAACCTCTATTATAATACATGAATTTTGTCATAGAAAAATCCATAATTTTTTTTTATTCAATATTTTAAGATTTATTAGAAACCATCCAAACAATTACAAATTTTACTTAAGAGTAAAATAAAATAAATAAATAAAAATAAAATTTGGTATATAAACAGTTGAATACAAAAATAATTTTTGAATTAAATGAAATAAATTAATTTCATTTTTATTTATTGTTAGTTGTTAAAGACTAAATTAACAAAAAAAGATTCATAGTTAATTTAATGTCATTTAGACAGAATTTTAAAATAATAAACTAATGCATGCTTTTTAGCTGAAACACTTTGCCATATTCATATCAATTATTATATTTATTTTTCTTATATTAAACACAAATGTGGATAGATTTCCCTAAGAAAGAACATTTTTAATTTTAATATCATTTTATTTTATAAATAAAATTAGTATGGTATTTGTAGATTTCTAATGTAATAATTATATGCTAATAAGTATTCAAGGAGGTATGAGATAAAATGTGCAGGTGGCATGCAAAGCAGTATTGCTTTGAAAAATTTTAGATGGACATGGCTGCATTCAAGAGTCCTGCAATGCCAGTTTGATTACCAACTTGAAATATGATTGCCAATATGATAATTAAATGAATGTAAGTTAACCTGAAAGCTGGATGCTCATTAAAAACTGAAAAATGAAGTAGACAGCAGAAATAACTTTTTTTTTTTTTTTGATAACACTGTTTACGTTGGAAACAAAGTTTTTTGATCACAACTGTATGAATTCAAGTTTCCTATTGTTTGAAGATGCCTCTTTTAAATGTTTCACAGAAGTCTTAACTCAAGAAAGTGGATAAAATTTAAGTTTATAGTGATATACGTAATGGGACACAGGAGACATGGTTTCTGATTTCTAGTGCTCTCAGAATACCTACTTTCCTCCACTTCAGTAGCTGACTTTGTTATGATGTTCTTCATTATAGAGTAAATAACTTAGTTATTTCAAGGTGTGACTCATTAGAAGAGTGCATAGGCCATATACTTCACTTTAGGGATGGTGGAAAAGGGAGGGAAAAAAAAAACATTATTGAACTTTTAATCATTTTTTTCTTATAAAGAAATAAAGATAACAAAAAAATTGAATTTGCATGTAAGACATATTAATTTAACATGAAATTTTGATATATTTTCTTTATAATAAGTTCTTTATGCAATACCTAAATGCCATGCCCATTAGAAACATAATTTAAAAAGTGGATAAGGATTCAATGAGATACATCTTGTTTCAATTTACTAGGTCATAATTATCAGATTACTACATGAATTAATATGAGTTGTCCCAGAAGTTTTGAGAGAATTAAGTTTAAGAAATTAAAACATAAGGATATGAAATATTTTACTTTATTTTAAAATCAAAATATCAGATTTCTACTAGTACAAAAAAATATATCATTATTGGAACAAACTCATTTTAAATTTTATAGTGTTTATTAATTTAGAACAGCAAAATTTTCATTTTTTTAAAATCCAGAGAAGACTATTCCCCCTACCCCTACTATAGGAGCTAGCTATATTCGCTTTGGATTGTCATAATTAATAATCATAAAAATATATTTCATATTTTTAAATGATAAAATCCCATTAAGATGTCCCATAAAATGAGAATATGCGCCTTCAAAAGGATATACTTAGTTTTAAAAACAATTAAAAATATTTTAATTTAGATATTTCAATATATATATTTACAGGGTGATTAATAAACTTAGATTAATTTAGTTATTTAATTTTTTATAAGGCGTAAAAAAAAAATTACTGATCAGAACGACCTGAATACACATGAAGTAATGGGATTTTGCCCGGTTAAAGGAAAAAAAATTAGTCCATAAATTGACCGATAGATGGCACTGTACTGTCATAAGATGTTGAGTAAAAGATGTGACCACAACAAAAATCGTAGAAAATCAAAGTGATAAAACAATCAGGGAAGGGATGTGGTAAATAGGCTGATGTAACTTGCTCAAGAAATGTTCACTGTTTTCTCCTATGAGCTGAACGTGCACAACAGCATACACCACAACAGAGCGAGGTGTATCAGGGGTGATCTTGTGAATGTACTGCATAATGCAGTGTTTCAATCCAGCTAAGTCACAAACCAGACAACTGTACACAACATTTTTTAGATGGCCCCTCCCCCATGGCAAAAAGTCACAAGGGTTCAGAATAGGTGATCATGGTAGCCAAGTTATTCTAAAATGGCGACTGTCATTGCCAAAATGGAGATTCAACAGTTGCTTCATTGGTGTTGCAATGTGCAGAGAAGTGTCATCTTGCAAAAAAATTGTTTTATCCACATATCCACATTGTTGCAGTGCTGATTGCACAAAAGAACTTCATAAAAAAAATCACACTGACGATACTGATTGCAGGATTCGCAGTACAGCGCCACTATCCATAAATTTTTTTTCTTTTGCTGGGCAAAATAACCATTTATTAATATATATTACTGTAAAATATCAAGTTATTCTGACAACTGGTTATTTTTTTTACAGGGGAAAAAAAAAAAAAAAAAAAGATGTTGAAATGTGTTCTGAATTTTCTCTATTATTGTAATCAAATATACCTCTGTTTTAATCAATCAATATTTATCTTTAATGAAAATACAAAAATATTTTAAAATTTGAATTTTAGAAGAAAAGCAGTTCCTCCAAATCATACATTGAGTAAGAAATGAAACACAATAGAATATTAGTAAAATATTTTGATTATAATAATAACAATGCATGTTTAAAAAAAAAAAAAGCAAAATATTTTTTAAAAAAATCTCGCTAAAAATACGGGGCATCTATAACATTTTCTAAATAAAGGTTACATTGCTCATTACATAAACTATGATGTCGAGAACCCTAGCTCGTCATAAATAATTGCCTTGAGATACTCTGCATGCAGTTTGCCAGCTACGCATGGACACTTTCTCATCTCGGATACCCTTATGCTATAATTGAAGAAAATATTAGCAGCTATCAGATTTGAAAAGAGAAGAATTATTGAGATAATAGTCTGCAAGCTTGGTGAGCTACTCAACACAATGCATGGATACAAACAGTGGATGAGAGGGTGTTCACATGCACAGTGCCGACTTGGGAAGCCCTAGAATGACTAATAACCAGGTTCGTCTCACTGTATATTAAGCATACACATAATTAACAATATCATTGTTTGACATCTACACACAGCACAGTCTTTGTGTCGGTCTGTTCCATTGCAAAGCACCTGGTTGCTGTATGGAACCCATCTGTTATGGGAAATACTCCATGGAGGCCAGGTATAATAATTTTCTATTAAGGCATTTATAACATATGCTGCCTAGCAGTTACCTACCATTGCCTCCATTTGGAATGGTGTATAACTTGAAGGGTTTGAACTGGGATGGAGAGCTTATAAGTAGTCTTTGAAGATGAACTAAGATACAATTTGGATTTTGCTGACAATCATGTAGATATTTGCAGGCCCTGCATTGAACATTTGAATACAGAATGGTATTTGGAACAAAGCACCATACCTGAAGTTGGTTTATTGTATTGGTCACTTCATGCTCTCTAGTAATGATTCATAACATCATGATAGCTTTTCTGCACATTCATGATAACCTTTAGCCACAAATGTTGCCTCTCAGGCAAAATATTCAGACAGATGCTGCAAAAAGGCCTCCTTGCTGCAAGACTATCATCTTAATATTGCACAAAAACTATGGCCCACCCAATCCATAAATTTTTACAGCAATTGTGGAAAGAAATACCACAACATCATAAAAAAACTTATATGTCTCAATGTTTGATTGTTTCAATACCTTGCATTCAAGGTAGATGTGGTTGAACAAGATACTACATCTTTTATTTCATTGCGAGTTTTCCTACAAAAAATTATCTGTTTGCTTTAATTTTGAATCACTCACTTATGTCAATCTTACAAACACACTTGCAAAAAACATTACATTTTGTTCTGTTTATTCTGCGCAAACTTTTAAAACAATAAGTGTATATAAATACATTTCTAATTGATGCATTATATTATTAAATATGTTCAGTACCTTTAAAAATTTGATATTTCAAGAATCAAGATTTTTTGAGTCTGTCTGCTAATACATCTTTCTTTAACTTACGATGACAAGAAAAGTAAAAATAAACACACTTATGTATAAGTATATACATCTTTACCTCCTCAATATCAGACTTTTGAAGAAAAATTTTAATTAAAAAATAGTAAATGACTTTAAAATAACTTTTTTTGTGGCAAGTTGTCGTAAAGTACTTACTATCAATTTCCGACATGTTAACAAAATTTTGTTTTGTTTACTATACTATAGCCGCCAAATTGAAACAGTTACAGTCCTGAAAATTTTTTATAAAAAGAAAAAATTATTTCGCTTCTTCTAACTTAACTTTTTATTTTAAATCAATTCATAATTATCGGACCACTAAATTTTTAATTGATGACAAAAGTTTACATGGTAAAACTCTAAGAATTATATTTATGTGTAACTTAGTGGAATTGGAATATGACACAGGGCAATAATCATGATATCGTAAAAAAGGATCTACCCATCCATTGGTCCAATCAAGTCAAATGATGGACAATACAGTTAAAAGTTGTCCAGCAACCAGATAATAATAATAATAATAACCAGGTTGGATGGGCAGACAGGGTGAAAACGCCTTGTCTTTCATGATATTAATATTTTCACTTATGAAAAAGATATTTGCTGACTTATGGTAGGACCCCAAGGCATCCAAGTGATTAAAAAAATCTATCGGAATTCCGAAAATTGAGGAGCTACTCAAAATCTCCACAGCTGAGCAAGGATTGAGTGAATCCTTTTACACTTGCCAAATTGCGAATTGCCACAGGCATGGTGTATCGTTCAGAAGCAATGTCCAGAAGGTTAAGGAGCCTGAGATGACTGTACGTTTTGGGATGGCAGAAAAGAATATAAGGCAAATCAGACCCTTACAGAGAACGACTGTTAAAAATAGATTTGGTTTGTAGCTGTACGGTCATTTTGTGCATACTTTAGGCTAATTGTACCAGAAACTACAATTTAACGTGGATTCCGAACCACTAACAAACATCGATGCCCCCGTCAGGATTCGAATCTGAAACCTGTGGTGCCAATGGCCAGAGCGCTAGCCAATTGCCCATCAAGCCGCTGTCAAAGATAGGAGCAGAGTTATTGAAGATATTGTGGACACTCGTGAAGAAATATTTTTTATATAAGGCACGATGATAGAATTAGGCAAGAATTATACAATAACATTAACTTCTTGACAGCACATGTTGCTGTCAAGAAGTTAATGTTACTGTGTACTCAAAATGCCCATGCGTTACTTGGTGAAAAACCAAGTAGAGGATCCAATACTTTTTTTCCTGGCCAGGAATCAAGAAGGATGTTAAAAATTTCTGCCAGAGTTTAAACGATATTAAGCCAGGAGACCCTTCACTTATAGAGATCATACTCAAAACAGCTTATTGTGAGACTTGAAAATCTATTCGAAGTTTGGAGTATAGATTGTATAGACCGTTGGACTGTCCGATAGAAGTCGTAAATTTATCATCTGTATCGTGTGATATTTTTATGAAAATGTTTTCATCTACAGGATTTCCGAAAGTCATATGTATTGATCGGTGCTCGAATTTTATTGCTCTCTTTAAAAACAGAATTTTTGAAAATACTTATTATTGTACCTAGATTTGCTACTGCAGGACATCCAGAGAACATGGGTGCCGTAGACGGATGGAAAGAAATCTTAAAGATGCTTGCTAGAATATTCAAGAAAACTGAAGAGACGGAGCCCTCCACTTACCATGTGTCCCATAGCACAACTGGTGTTTCTCCATTCTAGTTGATGTACGGCCAAAAGGTCTCTTGTCATTTGTCATTTTGAATGAAAGAGTTCTGGATTGGGAAAAGAAAATTTCTTTTAGAAGTCTCACATTCAATTAAGAAATATGTAGAATATTAACAAGTCTTATCCCATAGAATCAGAAAACATTGAACGGAATCATATTATGCGCGATCAAATTTACTGGTGTGCGTAAATTGTAAGTGGTAGAGAAGGTACTTATTTAGAAGTCTAATTCTTCACACTAGCTAAAGAAAAAAATGTATTAGATCTGTAAACGTACTGCCCATTACACGATCTCATTTAGTTCTGACTGAACTAAAAGATAGATCGACCAGAAAAATGCACGTGAGCAAAATTAGACTTTATATATTTCGAATAGAGCAAGTTAGGTTAATATATATGATCAAGATTATGAGTTTGGTGGTATGCATTATGATGCAGTAGATTCGATATGGAAGACTAAAATGATAATTGCATAGAAGGAGAAATTGAAATTGCGAAAGCTTTGTACACGTATAGCTGTGCCTTTTCAGTGAAGTTCCACGTCATGACATAAAGCTCACTGAGAATTGTGTCCCAAGAAAGAGTCCCTTTTGTGTTCCTGTCGCGTTGCAAGAAGTCGAGCAAAAAGTTCAAGAATTGTAAGATTTGTGATTGATCAGACATAGTGGTCGTAATTATGGAACTGTGTGTTGTGTGGTTAGCGAAAAAAAAAAAGTTAGCATCAGATTATATGTTGATTACCATCATCTCAACAGATTCACGATGACTGACGCCCACCCAGCAGCTGTATTAATAAATTATTATACGAAATAGAAAAAGCTAGCCCATTCCTGTGTTTGACTCAACCAAAGAATGCTAGCAAATTCTCTTAAACCAGAAACGAGCTTATGCATTTGAATTCACTCAGGAATGTATCAGTGGAATGTTATGCCCTTTGGAATGAAAACCGCTGGAAACACACGTTCCAGAAATCAGGATAAGGTTTTGAATAAACATAGGAAGTATTGTAGATGTGCATTGTTGATGTCATTTTCTCCAAAATGTGTGAGGAAAAGTATACCAAACCTTAAAAGATACTGGCCTCAGGATGAATTTAGAAAATTGTGAGTTTGGCAAGTAATAAGTAAAATTTCTTTCCCATATCATGGGCTTTGGCAAGCATACACCTGACCTTCAGAAATTGAAAGCTATTAGGAAATTGATGCAGCCTACTAATGGAACTTATTAGTTATTATCGAGATTGCATCATGAATCTTTCTTCTTTAGTGTTAACGAAACAAATGTAATGAAGAAAAAATGTACCTAATAAGATATCATGAAATTAACCCTCAAGAAATTGAAGGAAAGGTGACCAAAATACCCTTTCTGTATACCACACAATTTGATAGGTCATTCATGCTGTATAAGGAAACTTCCGCGAACGATATTGTTTTTTTTTTTTAATAAACTTCCGTCCACTCAGGTGCACTGGGTTACCATCGAGGGAAAGCATATGCCGCTCTTAAGGCTTTGAAAAATTCGATACATGGATTTTTGGTGTCAAGATTAAAATTGCATCCGAACATAACCCTCTAGCTTATCTCGCCCAACAAATGCCTCATAATAAAAAACTAGCGCTCTGGGTATAAAGATATAACTTAACAATATCGTATAGAAAATGTAGTAAACAAGGAAATGAAGAATCTCTTTCCGGGTTACAGATAGAAAACCATGTAATCTTACCAAATTGAGTAATAAGATTTTTCAAAAAATTTTATGTAGTCCTTTGTAGTATATTGATTCTTTGTATATGAAAAGTCTAGTAATTGTATGTATAATGTCTCATATAATATCTTTTCTTTATGGTAAAGAGAGACACTATTCTTGATAGATTTTGTAGTGATATTATTTTTTTGTTGTTGTTGTATTATGTTCTTTATTGTGGTAACTTTCCACACAATTATTTTTTTCCAAAATCATCAGTGACTATGTAAGCAGTATAGTCTCTAAGGTGACGAATGTGTCCCTCTTTTGTTCGGGTGTTTGCAAAACTATTTCATAAAAAGAATCAATATACTACATGGAATACATTAAAAAAAGTTTCACTCAATTTGCCAAGATTTCTAATTCCTATCAGTAACCTCGAGAGCTCATTTGTGTTACTATGTTTACTACCGTATTAGATTTGTTTTCATGGATATGACAGATTTCTACATTTTTTCTTTTTTAAGTAGTCCAATTCTCCCTTCCTTTCTTGATTTCAAGACGGTGACTTTGGAGAACAATTATATCAACAGGGCCATAAACATCGAATTCCACGAATGTTTGTTTTCTTGACAGTTGCTTTGCCTGGGCAACCATACTTATGCTACGATAGAATATGTACCGAAATATTCACGAAGATAATCCTCACGCAAATCCGTCAATCCATTCACACACATTTTATTGATCCCGACTTTTTAGGTTTGCCTGAATTTTTATGTTCTGTGTTAACCTCGCAACGTCTCTTTTATATGTTCTGCAACCAGGGCATCGTCAGCCTGCCTTATATTTGATGTAACTTAATCCTCGGGGATTTTTTAAATCTGAATATCTCATATTACAATACAATCAATTATCTCACCCCATTTTCCAAAATGAAATTTTAGAAAATTTTCATTAGATTTATAATTCAAACTACCAATGGAAAAGTTTCAGAATCACTGAGTTCACTGCTCTCCGGCTCCTGATCAGGGGTTTATATATATTTTCTCTTTCAATGCCTTGTGGACAGCAAAGGAATTGAGCATCTCATTAAGAAATTTCGTCGATATTGCACAAACTATATGAATGTTGCCATGTTGTTAATCACTGATTTCCATTTGTATAAAATCACTAACGGAATCAAAACCTCCTGCCAAACGCCGAGACAATTTTGATCCTGCCTCTACCTTCTGTTGAACAGCATATCAAATCATGCCTAATACAGATTCCAGCACTTGTGTCAGTAATATCTTCAATTTTCCTAATCACAATTTTAAAAACACATTCTTTAAAGGAGCTGATTTGCATTGTCAGTGGAAAACCCCATCTAATGTAGGGATCTCACAATTTTTTGAATATTTGTGTCAGTCGGCAAACACTTGATTGTTTAGAGCTGTACTAAAGAAATCTATTTCTTTTCGTCGTAGAAAATCGTGAGAAAGTAATTTCGGTCTCCGTGTCAGGAAAGCATTTCAGGCAATCACCTGATAGCTTCAATGAAATTGTCCTCGATCAGCTTCAAAACTTCCTTGATATTTCCGTGGGGCCGGTTAATCACTAGGGCCATCTATCCGGGAGGTATCCTCAGCAAATATTACTTCTTCCCCGAGTTCAGCAAAGTTATTCTCAGTGGGGATACGAGTCTATTCTGGAGATACCTTAATTGTACTCCTGATAACATGCTTCTTGTTAGATGTGACGAAGTCATCCTCTTGTAGGAGATGCTGTTCTCTTTACTGGAACAGGTAGATTCTGTACTTATTATTTTATTTAAAGTCTCAAACCTTTAATTCTACAGAGATAGTTTTTCTTTATGAAAATTACCAAAACTAAAGCTGTTTTATTTTCTGCAACCGGACAATGCCAGCTGCTAATGCACTTTAAACTGATTAATTAAACTTACTTATATAATACAAATCATCAATAATAATATGAAGAAGTAAATACATAATATAACATATATTACAAATCTTAAATTAAAAATTAATGTCTACAAGCATTCAAGGGATTTCAATTCTTCTAAGATAATAAACCGCTTTCAAGATTGTAAAAAGCTCCAGTTGTTAAAAACGTAAGGAGGTCCAAATGTGCGGCTCTATAAACTGTGCAGATATAGGACTATTGACCATCCTTAAAATGAAGAAATTTCTTTAAATCTCTGCAGTTTCGAATACAGCTGCAATGGTAGGGAAGTTCTTGACATTTTCCCTTTTTTTCGATTTTGGCTTCATTAAGTGTATGACATTGATACTTGTCATGATCTTCGATTTTAATATCTAAATAAATCTTTTGACTGGAATTTAGCCATTCATGTGAATCGCCATTAAATTTTCTTAATTCTATTTCTGGTAACTTTTACTGTATTGTTCGAGCCAATGAAAGTTTTGAAACTTTGTCATCGCTTATTGACATATATTTAAATAGAATTTTTCTTATTTTCATTTAAATGCTATAACTTAATGTGAGAATCTTTCTGGTTGAAGTTTTTTTCATATGATATTGTGACACACTGACAACTGTGACATGACTGACAGAAGCACATATTTTTTTCATTGCTTCCATATCTACTACATTATGCTTGATAACAATACTGAATCATATTAATCTGGGAAACAACTCACTACTTTAATAATATAGTAATTCCCATCCCAGCAGATTTCACGTGTTCATAAAGAGTTCAAATAAAACCGAACAGGAAAGACAAGCTGGTTCATTCCAGAAAAACATTTATTTTCTACTTTATATATATATATGTAAAATAAAAACACACAACAACAGCATAGTTTTACTTTTAATTAATAAGGGCATTGGAGTATTCATTTGATTTTGTATGCACATGTGTAGGATTTTGGCAATATCCACTGGAAACCAATACACCACATTATCTCTAAAATCGCCATAATACTTAGAAACTCAATGAAATCCATTCATCCATCCTCAAGACCTATCCTTCAACCCTGAAATTAAGTTTCTACACACATACATTCAAGTCTGGCAAAGTGCAACGTTTCCAAATAAAGTATATTTTTGCTTCTTCATTCAACTCTTTTTACTAAACGATGTCCTCTGACAGATTTCACATTTATTTTTTTTTACACCATTATTGTAATTATTTAATCACTGATTAACTGGCTGCTGAGCTTTACTTTTAACACTCTTGAGTATTGCCTTTTATACATATGAGAGGTCTTGCCTTCATGTTCTTCACCCTGCACACAAAAACTCAATCTTTCTATCCAATCTTGATTGAATACACCACACAATTCTTTGTCGGAGTAAATTGAATAATTTAAGTTGTTCAAGCAGTCATCAAATCTATAGATGCCTTTTATATTCCATTTATGTGTATTCCATTACATTGTATCTTGTCCTCATAAGAACTAATTTTTTTTTTATTCCTTCCTGCATGTACATATATCATAATTTTAGATGTTATGTCAACTAACAATAAATCCTTTTTAATTGTATATCAACAGGATTGAACTATCATGAAATAACCACATTGTAATTTTTTTGAACAGATAAATAAATCACCATGTATCTAAGTATCTCCAACTGCATGATTTTTCTATTTTTTATAACAAGCAATTTGGCTACAGACCTTTACTTTTAACATTTTTGAATATTGCTTTTAAACATATGAAATGTCTTGCTTTCATCTTCTCAAGTGATACTTTGCAAATGTGCAATTGTCAAAAACATAATTTTACAAATACCTTTTTTTTTTTTTTTTTTTTTGGCAATGATTAAGTAATAGATTCTAATACATATATATTTTTTTATTTTAGAACACATATTAGTTTATCTGTTTTGAATGTTTACAATAAAAATATTTTATCATAATTTTGATATATGAGATGAAGAAGAAGAAAGACGAAGTCCCAAGATTATTACTACAGGAATTATTTACAGTATTTTAAACCATGATGTGCTCTCTTAAAATTCCATCAATGAACACACCACCATTCATAATTATTTTTTGTTCAAATAATTTTTTTCTATACATGCATTACTAGTGAAACTGATTGACAAAAACAAGATTCTACAAGAACGCTTGCAGAGATTTTTAGCTTTGATATGTGTTCATAAAGATTTAATTACCACTAGTAGACTAAAGAAAATGATAATAAAATTACAAATTATTGGATAATTCATTTAAAAAAATATATGTCACACGTCTATAAAAGTTGAAGAGAATAGGGGAATAGTCCACCACAAGTTTTTGCAGAATTCAAAAGCTTTAGATCAATCTATTGCCAGTCTATAAAATTTTTTTCTATGTTAAATGTGATGTTTTCTATGTTATATCTATAAAATACTAGTTTCTGTAGTTAACAATTGTTGAAGCTGTTAATCACAAATTTTATTATGCATGAAACTTCTGCATTTTGTTACTTATTCAAAGAGAATTTGATTCCAAATGGACATGCAATATTCAGGAGGAGGAGCATTTAAAAATTATAAATGATGAATGACTGTTAGATTGAAGAAAATCTTCATTCCTGTCTGAAAATTCTGCTGACATCTCTTCATGTGTGATTTAACAGAATTTTTCATTTTTTTCACTATTTTTTTTGTTAAAGAATTACAGATTACGAATATATATCACAGCAAGCAGTTGTTGGGAAAATTTCTTTATTATCTAACCTAGCACCCAGATATCTTGAAATCATCCTCAAGGATTACTTTCTTAAATGCTGACTAGTATTTTTTTCCTTTCGAATTCTAGAAATGTTCATGAATACCTCTAAAAGCTAATAAATGTAACCATTTCATTATATGTTAATATTCCAAATTTAATATAATCATATCCACCATGAAAAAGTAAATTGTATAACCACCAAAGAATTAAATGTTATTCTAATGACAAAAATTAGTAAAAAATGCACATATTAGAAAAAATATTAACAATACACATACTTTGATCAAACACTTTTAAAACAATCAAGTTTGCATAGTGACATGAATTAATCTTTAATAGTAGTAGGAGTATACTGCTTCATTATTAAGATGGAAATAACACTTATTTCATCTTCATGAAATGTAATAACAGATCTTTTCCTTTTAATATAGTATTTGTAATAACAATATTAGGTACTTACCTATTAACGGTACCTTGGCGGTTTTTAAGTGTCACCAATCTAACAGCTACTAAGGTTACCAAACCAATAGAATAGATTGGTGCCACTTAAAAACCGCCAAATCTGTAGCTGCGGTTGGCGCGTGTGCTGCTTTATTGGCGCAACTGTCGCCAAGGTACCGTAAATAAAGTACCCAATATTATTTTAAAAAGTTAAAAAATTATATTCAATTGAGATGAATTGCATTAATTTTAAATTCAGAAATATCCATTTTGCTTAGACTAATCTGCACAAATGGCTGCTGCATAAAATGCTAAAAGTAAAATTTATTTTTAATTAATGTTTTTTTTATTTCCTTACAATTATTGAAGTAAATAAATTTTAAATCAAAGTTTAATTATAATTTCGAAAATGATATAATTAGTAAATGATTTTATTATATTTGTTTAAATGTAAATTTTTTTAAATACATTAAATAGCTACAAACTAAAAGGAGAAAAAAAAAATACCACAGCAATTTTTCAACAGAAGAGCATAATTTCATATAAATATAACACATTAAGTTTTAAGAATAGAACATTTTCTTTATTTTCAGAAAAAATGTATGACATCAATATAATTAAAATTAACACAACATGATTTTACTATGTAACATAGATATTCGAAATTAATCAGATCTTCCTTTATGATTAATGAAGCCTAATTGATTAAAAAAATAAATGTAGAATTGTGTGTGTGTGTATATATACACATACATATACACAAACACACACACACACACACACACACACACACACACACACACACACACACACACACACACACACACACACACACACACACACACACACACACACACACAACATTTATTTTTTTTAATCAAAATATATATATATATATATATATATACACATAGACACCAAATCATTTCTATAAGAGAAGATGTTTTTCTATAAGAATATTTTGGCATAAACTTTTGATGATTGGAAACAATTCATGATGATACTTTAGTATTAGCTCTAATGAATGCCATCCCATGACTACGCATATGAGTTTTTAATTGAGCCTCAGTTTCAAATGTTGTGAAACATACATTACATATAAGAGAATCACATGAATTTACTTCAGCTGTTTTATTGCAGTCAGGCATAAAATTAGTTCCTTCATTTTCTATATATTTTTTTGCATCATTTATCTTGTGAATTATTCGTAAATGCTTAACTAATGCTGGTTCAACAACAAAACAAAGACCACACTCTTGACATTGAAAAGTACTTTTGTTTGTTTTATGTGAAAGTAAATGTTTTTTAAAGGTTTCCCTATCTGATGACTCAAAATTACACTTAGCACAAACATTTTCTTCAATACGCTGCTTCTTTGAACGACTTTCTTTATTCTCATCAGATGTTAATACAACGTTCTGCTGTGTTTGGCTATCAACATCATGTGTAGTTTTTAAATGTTCTTGAAGTTCTGCATCTGTATCTATATATATATATAAAAATAAATAAATTAAATTATATATCATAGTTTTCATCAATTCAAAATTCTTTTAAGCACATTATTACATAAAAAGGACTACAATACATGAACAAAAATGATTTAATATCAATATTATATAATTTTTTATAAATGTAAAAGTCCTTTAAGTATACTATTGCATAACAAAGGCTGTACTAAAGGTATAACTGAGATAACTTTACTATAATAGACACTTTATTTCAGTTTTTGTTAAGTAGGAAAACAAAAAATTATTTAATATTAAAATAAAAAATAAAAATTCCTTTTAAAAACACGTAATTAGCTTCTGATTGCTGTTTTAAAAATAGGACTTTTAGCCTCTCAATTGAATTAACTATGAAAGACTGAATAAGAGTGATGGATTTTATTGAGAAAGACGAAGGGAGAGAACAAGGAAGAAGATATATAAAGAATTCTAAATAATTTTAAGCAACAATTTTATATAAAAAGAGAGATAAGCACATACAAAAGTTAAAAAGTCAAGTTCACATAAAATTAAATATCATCATACATTCATTCTTTTACATTTCGTTTAGTTTATATTCTATTTATAAGAATTTAATAGTTAATTTTATCAACAATATATAAACCTGTTGCCTAGCATGAAATGCAATTATGTGGCCAACATAACCATTTGAAATGTTAAATCAATTCAATTTTTTATCATACTTTTAAAGTAATAATACTATTTAAAATTGCTTACTTCAAAATAAATAAAAGACTATTTTTTTTAAAAAAGGCACACCCAACAGTAGCAGAATGGAATAGAAAAAAATCATACTATATTGTCTGAAGAATAAAAACTTAAGGAAAGTTAAAAATCATATGATGCAATTGAGATTAAAAAGAAGAAAAATGGAAATGGAAAAAGAATGAAATATCAAAATTTTAGAATGAATAAAAAATGCAGACTAAAAAGTAACTTATAAAATTCACAAATTAGGTCTTGTGAAAAACCCTTTTTACAAATCCTCATTGTTTTAATAAAATTTTAAAACAAAAATAAAAACAGACAAAAAAAAAAAAAAAAAAAAAAAAAAATAATAATAATTGTAATTGCTAAAAAAAAATCGTCAAAAGCTTGGGTATTCCAATTATTAAAGCAAATGAAAGCCAAATAAAAATAATGATGGATAATGTTAAAATTTAGTTTTATTACAGAAATAAAATTTCTTGTTAGAATTTAAAAATTATTAAAATAAAACAAATTTTCAGAATGCAACTTTTAAAATATCAGATCAAGGACTAGCAATTAACTAGGAAAGAAATATGAGTACAAGGCGAGTATTTTTTGTCCTTTTCTCCCAATCTAGGACATGGGACAAAGGAGTGAGTAGGAGGGGAACCTGAAAACCTCAAAAAGAGGTGGAGTCAGAGGGTGGGAGGAATTGGAACAAGGGGGAAGAACATTTTATATTAAAGTAAATACAACACCATTTCATATAATGTTACTTAGACCATAAGAATTGATTTATAAAGAAATAATAACAACAGCAATCTACATTTTTAACAGTTTAAAAAGCAGTAACTGCAATTAACAAAAATTTGCATAAACCACATTCCGTAACTTTTTGCAAAATAAAAATTGTAAATGCTTTCAAAAACCAAATGTAATTGCTAAAAATATAAATGCCCATAAAAAAAAAATTAGTAAAATGCTCCTCTGCCTATATTATCCTCCAAAATATAGTTATATATATATATATATATATATGTATATAAAGTTTATAGCCCATTTTACCTCCCAAAGTCAACATAAAGTATACCTTTTTTGCCAAACATGTAAGCTAAGTTTTTTTTTTAAAAAAAAACGTTTCCTCATGGATTAAATAGTACATATATGAAACATATATTTCCCAGTATATTCTTTACAATTTGGTTCAAAACACCTAGAATAATAGAAGTCACACTAAATTACAATAACACTGAAATAACTTTAACCACCCACTAAAATAGAAAGAGCCTTTAATTTATTTTAGTTTTGTATTTAAATGTCTTTAATAAATTGTCTTCTTCCGTATTGCAATTTTCTTACTTTAACTTTAAATTAAAATAAGCTTGGCATATATAGTTTTGTTGGCATAGCTTAAATGCAATCAATATATTTTAAAAATATAAATATGAGGAAAAAAATATATATTACCAAATAAAATTTAGACAGAAGTGGCAAGTGATACTTTCAGAATTTGAGACATTTTTTTCAGTCATCTGGTTAGTAGATGAAGCAATAAGATAATGTTCTACACGAAGATGATTAAGAGCAGCAAAAGAAGTTGGCATTAGTTCAGTACAAATTGGACAGACAGAACCACATTGCAGTTTGTCTGTATGACCCTTAGATAAATGGACATCCAAACGCCTTTCATCTGAACACTTCATATTATTGCATAACAGACAAACAACATTTCCTTTCACCAAATGCTTTTTTCCATGAGTAATCATCTCTTTTCGATTTCCAATTATCATGAAACAGTAGTTACAAGGCTGATTCATATTAACATGAGATCTTGAAAGATGAACACTATAACCTTGAAAATTATTGAATTTACAATTACACAAAATACATTCAAATTTTCCTTTATAACCAACAGCAGATAGAGTATCTTTCTTTTTAGTATCATTTGAAACAATATGTTGATAAATTTTTGGATGAGTACTCTTAATATGTTCCAACAACTGAACTTTGTTCTCCATAGCTTTACCACATTGCATACAATTAAAGACATATTCACAATATTGTTCCTTCATATGAGATGATCTATGAGCCAAATTTTCTTCATTACCCAAAAACACAATATCACATAATGAACATTTGAAAATTGTAGCATATTTAGCTGTTCTTCCCAAATGAAATTCTTTGATATGATCATCAAAAGCCACTGCTGTAATATATGCCCGTGGACAAGATTCACATTTCAGATATTTTTCTGTATGCACTTCCAAATGTTTTAATAATGTATCTTGGTTTGGAGACACCTTTTTACAAATTGGACATTTGTAACCAATACCACGAGCAAAATGGAAACACTTGAATTTTACGTGATGTGAAAAATTTATCCAATAAGCATCTGGACTTTCTCCACATTCAGGGCATATATATGGACTGACTTGAAGATGTAATCTTTGGTGAGCTTTTAGACTGCATTTAGAAGGGCAAAGCATCCCACATTTATTGCATTGAGATGCTAAAACAGGAACTTTTTCTCCATTAGTAAGATGTTCTTTCCTGCCTTCAGCACTTTCAAATTCCTCATTGCAATCTGAACACTTTATCTTAGAAGACTTCGCAGATTTCTCTTTCATTAAAGTAACAGAAGAATCATCTTCTTTTAAAGAAAACTCTAGTAATGCAGTTGGTGTCATTTCATTAGAATCATCCATGCTATTCAATTCATCATCAAGAATATTAACAAATTCAGTTTGAAGACCATCCATGAATACACGAGGTAAAGGATTTACCACTGCCATTTCTATAGAAGAAGGTTCATTCTTATCAGTATGAGTTCTTATATGAGATTTTAAAGTACAGCGATTGTAAAATATACGAACACTTTTGCAAGTTTCACAAGGAAATTTGATCAAAACAGATCTGCGCTCTAAGTGAAAGTTTAAACTAGATTTCATAGCAAAAGTATCTCCACAATCAGAACAGCAATGGACCTCAAAATTAGCATCTATAGAACTTGGAGGTGAATTAGGAGTATAAGCTGGCAAAGCATTAGTGCTCAGTTGTTGTAAATTTTCTGCCTTGAAGTTTAAATCAGTTGCTTCAATTTGCTTAAACGTTAAAGTGTTTACAGGTTTCAAACTAACAGAAGCATTAATTAAATCACTATTTGAAACTAATGCTAATTCAATTGAAGATGGACTAACAGTTTTTGGAACATTTGTGTTTGTCAGGAGTACTTGAAGTTAAATTTATATTTTGTTTAGGCTGTAACTTCATGATATTAATTGTAGGAATACTATTCATTTTTAAAAGTTGGAAAATCAAAGTGAAAGAAACGTTTTGTAATCACATTTTATACCTAAAAAAAGATAATTATATTTTTTATAAGCTGTTATTATAGGTTATATATAATAAATTAAATAAAAAGTGAAACTAAATCGATATTAAGCCAAGAAACATTAATATATTTAGGACAAGGCAAATTTATCATACAGAATATATTATTAAATCAATACTAAATGTATTGATAAAAATTTAAAAAATAAATATCTCTATGACTAAAGTATAATCAAATATTATTCACATCGAAGTTAAATGAATCTAGCAATTATCTATCTTAAAATAAAAACTGAATTCATTAAGCTCTTTTAACATTTTTAAAACTTCCAAAAAAAATTAATTTTTATCTAAAATGAAATTGAAAAACCAATAACTAAGCATAAATAAAAGAATAACAGAGATTGATGCATCACAGCTTAGCATTTAAAATTTTTTTAATCAATTACTGATCAATACTATGCAGAATTTAAATCTCACAAAAAGTACAAATAACTTATATAAATATACAAAAATAAATAAAATGACTAAACAAATAATTTTCCCTTTCAAAAGAATGGTGATAATTGCTAATTAAAAGCTAAAAAATTAAGTTTCTAGCTTTCAAATAAAGATATAAGAATATTTGAGATACTACTACAGCTTTATAAAATATCAATTGCACACTTTCTAAATTATGAACACATTCTATTCTTCAAATTGAAACAGATTGTACGTATAGTCAAAAATAAGTCTCGATTCATCTATATTACAAATCAAAAAAGTAATAAAAGAAATGCAATAGTAAAAAAGCTACATTAACACTTAAAAATTATTAATATTATAAAAACCAAGCCATAACTAAGTACAATAGATTAAAACTGTAAAGCTTATGAATAAGTAGCATAATAAATTAAAATGAAAACAATCATACATAGTTTGCCAGTTTTAAATATTAAATTATTCTGTGTAAATACATATATATTTTCCATTTATATGCGTACATTTTCATGTCTTTTGTTAATATGATACAAAACTAAAAAAATAATTACAAATATAAAAAGGGCAACAATTATGTAAAAAAATTTAGTTTTTCTGGAAAACATAGAATAAAACAAAAATAAAAATTTTACTTATAGAAAAATTATATTATATATACAATTTCATACCATAACATTTCAATCCAAAATTACACCCGTATCTAAAAAAATAAATAATTTCAATCAAATTTTTAAAGGCAAATATCGGTTTATTTAACAATAGTCTAAAATGATTTAATAGTAAACGAATAGCAAATGTCAAGTTAAAAGTCTAAATGCTTTTTAAACTGTTTATTAAAATTCAGATATTCGGTTGCAAATAGTTTAAATCTGATGTAAATAATCAAATATCTTTAATTGAAAATGTAATTCTAAGAAAATTTTTTATAAAATTAATTTTATTTGAAAACATTTAATCGATGCACATAATTGTTCATAAAAAAATTAAAAATAAAAATAAAACTGTTCACATCGAAATCATTTATCTTTTTAAAACTGGCAACATGTATTGTAAACAAACAAAAACATGGCTGGAAATTTGAAACAATTTCGTAGTATATTAAGAGAATATAAATTAATTAGCGATAGCTCAAGAATTCCTGGAGAATTTCAAGTAATTAATGTTATTTCTTTTTTTTAAAAACACTCAAAATGATTTTTGCTTTGCGAAAAATATATTCTTAGCATTTTAGTTCTGAATTAAAATTTAGGAAAGCGATTTTTATGAGGGAATTGCTTGTCAAAATAGATTCTGATTATTTAAAATAGTTTTTAAGTTACTTGCACTTAAAACATATTTGTTTTCATTTTTATTAACATTGTTTTTATGAATTATGCTTTACGTATGAAAACAAAATAAAGTGATCACAAATGATTTGTAGGTTAGATGTATTATTGTTGTCTAATTTGTTGTATAAACCAAATTTTTTTTTTTTGAATTATTTATTTTTCTGAAATATAACTTATAATAAGTATATATAAATTAATTTTATTTATGAGATGCAGTAGTAATTCATTGAGACATTCATAAATTTGCATATTTAATTTGTGGAAAAGAGATATTTATTTATATACTGTTATATAACGCACTGAAATACGATTGAATTCAGCCATTAATTTTCAAACATAAAAATAATATTAGGAAATATCTTCTTTCTTCTTTGAAATATTGTTTATTAATCTATTATAAAATGAGCTTTTTTTCCAAAGATATTTGAAGTAGTTTTTATATGATTAAGATAGATTGATTTAAAAACTGGCCATTGTTAGCTTATGCAAAGATTAAGTATTTCTTTTTTTTAAATAAAAAAAAAAGTTATACATTAAATTTTAATGGAGAAAATAATCATAGCTTTTATGATATACTATTTATTATTGCACATATGTAAGTAATTATATTAATTTACATAATTTTTTTCTTTTAGATTATTGCTATTTTTTTGTTATACTG
Organism: Caerostris extrusa; assembly: GCA_021605095.1. Classification (NCBI taxonomy): domain Eukaryota; kingdom Metazoa; phylum Arthropoda; class Arachnida; order Araneae; family Araneidae; genus Caerostris; species Caerostris extrusa. The sequence continues at coordinate 25,019 of BPLR01015938.1, read as the reverse complement.
CTGATAGCAATTTCCTTAAAGCCTTGACACCACCTTTTGAACAAAGTGCCAAGGAAGTTATATATTTATATGATATAGTACTTACAGATGGTTCTGAAAAATTAAAATGCTTTTTAGGTTTACCTTTGGACATTTAGTACAAAAAAAATATTGTAAGTATATATTACTATAAAAAAGCATAATGTTTATTGATTACATTAAGATATTTGATTTGGTTAAAAGTATTTCTACTACAATTTTTTTGTTAAAAAGAAAAAGTGCTTCTTTATTACTTCCTTGTAATGGACCAAAATGTTCCCCAAAAGCTCTTTTATGAAAAGACATTAAAAAAAGAGTGACAGCTATTATAACTTGCTTATTTGGTGTCTTTGGTATTATGGATTTACTACAGGGCTTTAAAAATAAATAAGTAAAAAAAAAATTGTATATACATGCAATTGTTTTTTTGCATTTAGTTTTAGTGAAATTATACCTTGTCTTTATAAAATTGCAATTATGCATAATGTTTTTATAACAGCTTGTTATAATGCCTTTCTTTGTGCGAGTGTAATAAGTGAATTTATTATTTACCTTATAAATTTATTCTTATAAAATTTTGTTGAAAGGGGAGATTATTCTTATAAAAAATTATTATGTAAAATTGATGTTTAAAACTAGAAAGTTACAGAATAGAAAATATAAGAAAACTTACAATTCTAATGGAAATTGTAAACACAATTCCAAGATTGTTAATAGATGTAAAATTTAAATAGTTTGCAAAATATTTTTTTTTTTTATCTAAATATACTATACTAATATTAGTCGGTCAATGTCTGAGCTTACAGAATTCGAGACAACAAATTGCCCAATAGTCAAAATAAATGATTTAATTAAAATATTTAAATATCATATCAAAGATTACTCAATACTCTATATGAATTGTAGATGAACAAAATTATGTATAATATTTATAACTATATTTATAGATGTGTTTATATCATGTTATATATGATGTTTATATCAAATCATAAATCATATAAATGAAGAGATATTGAGAAAAATTATGAATAAAAACAGGGACATAATTGTTAAGCAAGTGACTTAGAACACATAATCCTTTATTAACACCCATGTCTGTAAAATCAAGGGGAACGACTATTATTTCATAGTAAAGTTAAAGTTATTAACTAATAATACCTAAGAATTATTAACCATACTAAGAAAAGAATAAAGGTTTCATTTTATTGTTTGTAAATCCCAGAACTGTTGATGACACTGCAATATGATTTGATGAAATGACTATATACACTTGTTCATTGATTTTAAATAATAAATTATATGTAAAACTACTGGTTTCAGAAACTAAACATGTATGTTGGGATAATTGATACAGTTAAATATTTGTTTGATATATTTTATTTAATATATATATTTTTTTTTGATAAAAGAAAAATCTGAAATAAATTACAGATTTTTAGAAATTTTATTTTTTTTATTAAATGAAATTGTTTGAGCTATTTTCTTAAGTAACATATTTTTTTTTTTGGAAGATTTTTTTTTTTTTTTTTTTTTTGGAGAATTAAATTATAATAGTAATTGCACATTTTAATTGCTTTAAATAAATATATTATCATTTAAAATATTACTAATAAAATATTCTATTAAAAATTTAAAATAAAAAAATATTCTAAAGATTAAAAGGAATCTAGAAATCAATTTTTTAATATTTGATTTATATTTTTAAAGTATTTAATCTTTTGAGAAAGATTAAATTTTAAATTAATTTATTAAGGATTAATAATTTATAATCAGTATATAATGTTTGCATTTCTTTTATAGATAAAAGTAGGCAGTTATGTACAAATACAAAAAGCAAAATTATGCTATTTAGAAGGAGAATATAATGATTCTCACATTGTTCAATATGTATTACTGGAAGCAATCAAAATATTAGAGTATTTAGTTGTTACATTTCCTAATCTTGGTAAGCAATATAATTTATTTATTTCAAAAATAACTTTAGATCAATACTTTTTTTTTTCTGTACTTGGTTTTATCATGAATGTTTTGGTTTTATAGTAAATTCTTTTAAAACGATGTATTTTTATTTTTTCATTGATTTTTATGTTAGAAATTTAAAATAAGTTATATTTTATTGAAAATGAAATTTAACTTTTTTTGAAAAGGAGGACAATTAAATATACTGCTTGGTCAAATAAAATTTAGAAATTTTCTTAAAATTATTAATTATCTAAATTTTTCAATTGATTCATGATTCTAGTATTTTTATTTAACATATTCTTAATACTGATGTTATGTCATTTATAAATCTTGTATGTTGATAATCTTTTATCTATTTATTTATTTAATTATTATTATTATTATAATATTTTGTAAATATTATTTATAGAGACTGATGCAAATCAATTGAATTTTACTTTTAACATTCTCTTCAGCTAAATTGGTTGGTTTCATGGATGTTTGTTAGTGGTTCAGAATTCACATTGAAGTGTAGGTCCCGGTATAATTAGTCTAAAGTGTGTTCAAAATTACTTCAGAGTGACAAACCAAGCCAAGTAGCTAAATTAGTGTAAATGATATTGTTATAATCAAATGTCTATTATAATATCTTTTATTCAAAAATGTTTAAGTTATTATAAAAATGTAAAAATATTGTATTGAGTTCTCTGGGATGTGTAGTTTGTATTTATTTTAGATAAAGAAGGGATCCATCTTTCTTAAATAATAAGTAATTTAATTTTTTATGCATAATAAGCTTTCAATTCTTCCCCCTCTCTCTTTCTCTCTCTCTCTCTCTCTCTCTCTCTATATATATATATATATCAAATGCTAATGCAAAAGTAAAAGCATAAAAAAAAAAAAAAAAAAACTTGGAAAAGAATGTACTACAGAAATACAATCAGTTTGCATAAACAAACTCTGAAAATAATGTGTATAACACATGCATTTTCATTTGCTTTCTAGGTAATCCCATCCAAAACTTTACATGAAAAAAAGAAAAAAAAAAAAAAAAAATGGTTTGATTCAAGATTCAAAGTGAACATAAGTTGCAGCAACAAAACTGAAAATCATTAAAAATAAACAAAATCGAATGTTAAATGGCAAAAACTGCAAATGCAGATTATATATATATATATATATATATATATATATATATATACAATGGGTAAAAAAGTATTGGCAATTGCCTTAATTTATTCCTATTGACAAATAAATAAAATGTTATGCAATTTTAGCTGTCGTAATTAAATACAAGACATCTTAGATATATAAAAATAGTAAACATTTTATTTTAATTTGCATTTTCTACGATTTTTCTTTCAAAAACGAAAATTTGCATGTCAAAAAGTATTGGCAAAGTTTTAACTGCTATGCAAATTTTGTTACATTGAAGTCACGTGTTTCGACTGATAAGAAACTCTACCGGTATAAAGCCTGCAAAACTACTCCAAAAGTGTCTATGCATTATTTTGCGATTACTGCAGTAAAATGACTTCGAAATCGAAGGAGTTGGACAGGACTTAGTGTTAAAAACACGATTATTAGGCTCAGAAATGAAGGTTTAACTTATCGTGCTATAGGAGTGCAGTTCAATATAAGTTTATTTACTGTCAGAAGTGTTGTAAAAAGTTCAAGGAAACAGGATCAACGGAAAATAAGATTAGAAGTGGACGACCTCGAATATTTTCTACAAGAGAAGAACATGTCATTATTAACAAGGTTAAGAAAAACCCTAAAATAAATAACCCTAAAATAAAAACTGCAAAATCCCATTGATTCACCTGAAGAGTTTTGGAACACAGTTATTTTTCCGACGAATCAAAGTTTAACATTTTTGGCAGTGATGGACGACGATATGTGTGGAGGAGGTCAAATACTGAATTGGAAAAGTAACATTTAACTGCTACTGTAAAACATGGTGGAGGCAGCGTCTTAGTTTGGGGCTGTATGGCAGCTAATGGAATTGGCAACCTGCATTTTATTGATGGTATTATGACAGCACGTACATACATTGACATTTTGTGTCATAACTTAAAAATCAGTGCCCAAAATCTTGGCTTGGGAACATCATTCGTTTTCAACAAGACAATGAGCCCAAGCATACAGCGAATCTCACCCATGAATGGCTACTCTACAATGCTCCTCGCCAATTAAAAATCCCACCTCAATCACCTGACATCAATCAATTGAAAATTTATGGTACCTGCTGGATCTAGAAATCAAGAAACATAAAATTTCAAGTAAAGACGACCTCAAACGTGTGCTCTTGCAAGTGTGGCACAAAATTCCTAACAATACAACAAAGACCTTAGTTTCCTCTATGAGAAATAGATTACAAGCTGTTATAGATGCATAAGGTATGCATACAAAGTACTAAACATGTACTGATTTTGTTTTTCGCTCATAATTTTGTCAATTTCATAATTTTGCCAATACTTTTTTTATCATGTAAAATTTGGATTTTCTCGTACATTTTGACTGAAAAAATATTTAAATTAAAATTTAATTATATTTGTTTGTCTTTTTCTCCTTCTGTAATCACTATATTAAAATAAAATTTGTAAACATACTTTGTTAGCAAATATGATCATTTATAGGCAATTTCAATACTTTTTTATCCACTGTATATATATATATATAGGATGAGAAACAAGTCATCCAAGAAATTGCCAGAAATCCATAAGATAACTTAATAAAGAGTTATGCTTCCTGAGGGCATTATAAACCATGCAACTTCTGTTTTCAGTTAGTTTTGTATAAAGAAGGAATTCTCTTTTCTTAAATAATTGAATTTATTTTGTGAAGTTGAAATAATTCTCTACAATATAATTATCTTATCACTTACAAAAGACAGATCCCTCCAGTAATTGTTCATCAATACTATTTAATTTGTAATTTTCCAGTTCTTTATATTTACACATTATTGTTAAAAGTGTTTTCCTATGGCTTATATAAGCTTTCATTTTTTTCAATCGGTTTTGAGATGTGATGTGAGCTTTATTTGAAACAGTCATTATATGTATTTTAATTAGAATTTGGGTTCAGATAATCTCTTGAAGAAACTTACAGATTTCTATTAAATGTATACTCAATTTACTAGGAAGTAATGATTGTTTTCCCATTTTACATCCACATATTAAATATAGCTGCAAAAATAATCTTCACTTCTGGTCAAAATGACAACCAGAGTTTAAATAACTTTCATTGCAACTAAGAGTAGGCTGTCATTTTCTTTTTTACTTGCATTTACCTTTTGTTCACTTTCAGAATCTGATTTTTTGATATCAAGCTTCTTTTTGTGAAATTTATACATTTTATGTGAGTGTATTTATCTGAAAATAACATCCACATGATACACATAACATCCACTTCCAACTATCAAAATGAGCAATCAACACAACAAGAATACCACATTCACTACCAACACCTCACAGCTATACTACTGTGCCCAACAAGTAAGACCAATTATTATTTTTTTTTTCAAAAATTCTTTATTTATTCTTCCAAAGTTATTTCATCCGCTTCAAATTAATCCCTTCCGGACACAATGCACTTATGCCAACATACTAACTAGGAAGCACATGAAAAGGCGTGCATTTTTATAGCTTTGTTACATAAACTAATTGTTTTTCTGAAAACCTTTTGTCCATTCTCTTTTTTTGTATTTCTACGAATTTTGTGGATTTATGTATATATATATATATGCATACACACAGAACAAAATGTACAGAAATTTTAAGTTTTTCTTGTTGCTATTCATTATATTATATATTCATATATTTTATTCACTTTTTAAAAAAAAAAAATACTACACACCCAGGAACATTGAAATTTTCGCATTCAATTTTTAAAATATTTTATTAATAAGATGAAAATGAGCAATATGTATGAATAAAAAAAAATTCAAAAATTCTCTATTATAAATTTTATTATTAATCAACCTTTTTTTTTCTCTTCTGACATAATTATATTGTATTTAATTTTTATGTTGTTTAATTACTTTCTGTTGATTTCATTAGAGGAATTACAATTTGTTGAATCTACTAATTATCGTGAAACACAATCTATACCATTGGTGACAAGTAGAAAGTGCTACACATATCCATGGTTACCTGTATATCCTTATGGCGAAGAATGGACAACTAATGGTATGTTTTTGACTGTAAATAGATTTCTTTGATTATAATTTCATAGATGAGCATTTAAGGAATACAGACAAATCTTAGTTATATGCCTTATTCAAATCTGTAGTTTTTTTGAAAAATCTGTTATGGTTTTAATACATATTTCTTTCCATGTGCTAAAATTATATTATCAAAGTTATTATTTTTTAAAAATTTTGTATCTAACAAGGATAAATTATGAACTGTTCTTCACCTATATGATATAAATTTTTTACTATGGGCAAATTATGACTAGGATGTTAACTCAAGGTGGCCACTCAACTTGGAAACCAGAAAAGTCAAGAAATTTTATAACAGGTCAGGGAAAACCGAGAAAGTTAGGGAATTTTTGAAGAAAACTGGAAAAATTCCATACCCAAATGAAAGAAAAGTTACCAAATTATGGAAAACCACTGCTGTCATTACATATATTTAAAATTATTTATTTATGCATAAAAAATATATAATTTGGCTAAAGGCTTTTCATGCATCATGGTCTTGTATGCAGAAGCTGGACACAAGGAAGACGGCTGTGTGGTTTGGTTAGTCCTAGGGTTATATTAAAAAAATATTAAGCTACAAAGTTCCTGGCTAAAATTATAGAAATTTAGGAATTTTCTTTATTATATTCTGCATTATAGGTGAAATAGGATGAACCCAGGTAGTCATTCCAGTAATGTTAATCTTCTAGATGCATTCTAATTCATTAATTTTTGAATAAGGAACATTTTTGTTTGTGTATAAAACAGGTTAGTTTAAGCCTGTTTCCATTTTTATGTAGATTTCTATCAATTTCTAATTGCCAGTGTATTTTAAATATGTATAGTTGTTTATCTCAGAAAATTATGCTTGTTTGAAAATTTTGCTTTTATCATTGGCAAAGCATCCATGGAAGCAATGTTTTATTTTAATTTTTCACTAATGAATTTTTGACGAATGACTAATTTTCGAATACATTATCTGATAAATAAGATTTTCTTCACTTTTATGAAAACATACTGAAGATACTGGCTTATTATAACTTTCTCATTCATCATTTTTATGTTTAAATCTTTTCCTGTTCCAATTCTTGTAATTTCTATTTGCCAATTTTGGGATATCTTGCAAGTAAGGAATTGTGGGGATAATTTTTTATACATCTTCTATTTAGATAGAATATTCTATAGTTATACCAATGAATTTTTCTATTCCTGTACAATGGGATTAACTGTTTTATTCTCACTGCTACAATCATGAATATCCCCAGAAATACTTCATGTGAAAAAAAACAAAGTAGCCAACAATAAAAATTTATTGTTTAACAAGACTTTTGATTACATAAAATAAAAATAAATTGTATAAATAAATGAAGAATGTGCATATAAATTTGTGTCTAATAGAAAATATTTATTAATTTACATAATTTTGCTGTATTACTTAGGAGTATAATATAAGAAATTAAAAGGAAAAAAGAAAATCCTCTCATTGGTTGGAATTTACAGCTTTCACTATTCTAGCTTACAATTTTAACTATTATGGTATAAAATTGCTGGTAGTCAAATACTTTAATATTACAAAATCATTAAAAAATTGTTAATGATTTTCTCAAAAAGTACTGAGAGGTGAGTTCTACTTTGGCCAGATAACATCTTAGTCATGAATTACACATAATATAAATTTCAATCAAAGCGATGATGGACAGATGGAAAAATTTAATTGATGACAGGAAAAAGTTAAGGACTTCTCCATGTAACCATTTATTCTTTGGGGAAAATAAAATGATGTGCTAAATTTAATTTTTAACTTCACATCATTCTCCCTTTGAGTGTTCAGCAATACAAATGTTTAAAACTTTTTACCTGCCTGACTTTGAGTAGTCAATGATATCTGCAATGTACCATAGCTGTGAAACAGGATAAATTATCAATTGAATATAGAAAATTGTTGTTGTTTTTCAAAATGATGTCAAAATTATTTAATATTATCCATAACTTGATTTCAGAAATTAAGAAAATATTTATATTTTAATGTTTGCTCATAACTTTATTATGCCTACTATCCTAAATGTGGTTTGTGTGTTATGATAGAATATATATTACTATGAATATTTTTTAACAACAGAAAATTCTTCAAAGTTTAATTATGTCCCTTATTAAATGAATCATCTATGTTTTATTTTAAAATATTTATTGTATTCTATTCAATAAATTTAATGTCATTGTAATATTAAATAAAAATTCACTATTTTTAATACTAGCTATGAAATCTCAAAGCAACAATTTTCTATATGTTTTTTAAAAGTAACGTAAAGATTATGAAAACAAATGATAAATGTTTCTATATTTAGGTCCACTGGAACTTAGTGATACAGATGATGTTCCTCAAAATATTTTCATTCTTCAAAATGTGGCTGATGATTGGACGAGGATGCCTAAGCCCTATCCAACAATTTTTGTCCGAGTTTTGGCTCGAGGGATGTTATACTATTATGGTTTTAATAAAAATGATAAATCTCACCCTTTTATGGTAGGTACATATTTTTAGAAATTAACAATCTTTGAAAGATTTATGTTAATATTAAACATAAATCTTGATATGAATTTATTAAGATTGATTATGAAATTTATGAAAAGATTGATATGAATTTATCTCATTCTTATCAATTTAATTATTATACTAATTAATTAGTTGTTATATATTTTTGCTGCTAAATAAAAAAAAATTAAGACCATTTCTTTTAGGCGAAGCTTGTTGTTGGTGATTCATCCAGTGCAAGTATGTGTGTATTATTTGGAAAAGGTGCTATGTCATTATATTATCAGTAAGTTCATAGCAAGAAATTATTAAAGATTTTTTAATCCTCCCTTTTTATATTTTCAATTTATTCATTGGATTATTGAATTCATTTTGTTACATTATGTGAAATTCTAGACCTTTGTTATTTTAAAAATATATTTAACAGGAAACAGCTACTAATTTGTTTAAAATTTCACTATTTTAAATTAAGTAATTCAAATATGCTTTGTATTTTTTTTTTTTTTTTAAATTTCAAATGTTGAAAAAAAAAAATCTTTATTTAATATGTTGCAAAAGTAAAATTTTTTTAAATGAATGTAAATATTATTTATGATACAAGAGATGTAATACCTATGAAATCAACTTCTGTTTACAATAAATTATGTTAATTGAATCTGTTTATTTTGCAGTGCTTTACCAGGAACAATATTATTAATTGAAGGCTACTCCATTTATAAACTTCAAAACCCTCTATATCCTAGACTGCGTGGAGATGCAGGGAATCTTCCATTTGGGACATGGAAATTGTTGTTGGAGATTCTTCCAGTGTTCGTATTGTTCCTCCTGATAACGATTCTCTTCGAATGCAAATTGCTCTTCTACCAATTTTAGAATTTTCTTTTGCAAATCGCGCTGCTCTAGAGTAAGTTATAATAAATACAGAAAACATAGAAAATAAATCACCAATAAAAATATTTTAGCTGGCAATTGAACAAAAAATTAAAAAAATTTTTAAATTTTCAAATTCTTGAATCTAATTAAAAAATTTTAATTACCAACAAATTTGCTCATTCTTAAAAATAAATATGCTATTAAAATTTACCATCTTGGCATGTGATGAAGTAATACATGCTTATCTTTTGTGTTCTTGAATAGACTGTATGAATTATTAAATAGTACCCAATTTAGTTTTTTCTTTTTCTTTTATTGGAAAACTATCATATAAAATACTGAATATTGGTGATATTCAGATGGGATATGATTATTTGTGTAATCATTAATTTTCTGTTGGATTTATATGTAAATATAATATAATTTTACTATAAATTTTTTCAAATTTTTATATAATGTTATAGAAAATAGAGGTTTTAAGTATAATTTTAAATTTTGTTTTCATCAAAATCAATGAAAACTTTTTGACTGAACAAACAATTACTGGTGAGTACTACAGAAAGCATCACATTCTCCTAGTTTTATGTTTTTTACAGGATAATTCACACTGTAATAACTCATTAATGCTGAGTCAATTTTTGGCACAAAAAAAAAAAAAAAAAAAAAAAAACTTTACATCTGCATGTTAAATCATTCATCTGATTTAGTACCCTGCGTTTTCTCTTTATTCCCAAAATTTAAAATGAAGTTAAAGTATTATTTTGATGACATTGTGATTATATGAACTGCTTCGACATGAGCTTTGTAGACAATCCCATAAAATGAACTCGAACAAGCATTCAAGTCTTTATTAAGCTACTGTGATGTCGAAGAAACATATTTTGTGTAAAAATCCTTAAAAACTATAATTATTTGTTTTTATTTAATTTTATAAACCCAGTCTTAAAAATCATTTGATACGTTGTGTATATGGCGATGTCTAGAATTGGAAACAGAAAAAAATTTATATGTGGTTGCAGACGGCTGGAAAATAAAGAATGTTGTTTACTATCAACTTCAAACTAATAATTAAATAAAACAACCATATACATAACAATAAATATGTAAGAATGTGATTGTATATGCATAGTTATGAGCACTTGTATGAATTTTTGTATGTATGTAAGAGAAGGGGCACACATAATCATTACCAGAAAAAAAACAGATTAACATATGCATACACTCAAATGCATATATGTATAGTTGTAATGTATATTTAATACCCTAATTTTTAGAGGGTAAATTTGATTTGCAAAAAGTTAGTTTGGATTGCTAATCTGTAATATACCATCTTAGTTTTGTTTGTTGAAAAATAGTTTAATTATAAAATCTTTTATTTCTGTGAAAGAAAACTTTTTAAATATAAATAAAAATATTAGAGCACAAGAGATAAAAATATTATATGTTATGAATGTTTTTTTCTGAACCTTGTCTTCCAATTTCATTGAATGCATGTTGCTTTATAGACTTGCTGCCAATGAATCAACTGTTGATGTGATTGGTCTAATTACGCATGTCAGTTTGTTTCATCGATTTATGTATAAATGTAAGAAATTCTTTTGACTTACTATAACAATTCTTTATACAAATAAACATACATTTAACCTTATAAAATAAAGATCTATATATTTTTGTTAAAAGCTTAATTTTCCAGAGGATTTTTTTTTTTTTAAATAATTTTCTTTTTAATTATATCTGTCAATTTAAAATTTGAAAACACAAAGATTCTGATGCCTTTCATATTTATTTTGAGTGTTTCATAATCTGATTTAAATTATCATTATTTCTCATATGTATTAATATATAGTGATTCAACTGTAAATTCAATGCAATTAACAATGAAATTTAAGAAGAAATAAAAACAGCATGTTAATTGAATTAACAATAGAGAGTATGTTTTGAGAGATGTGACAAGAACATGCAATTTTTTTTTTTTTGTTTTATAACAGTATAACCATTCAGTAAAATATTAATATGAACTTTTCATTCTTATTCTTTTTTTAAATATATATGTAGATAATTTTGCAATATTATAAAAAATACTTTTATTAAATGTTTTCATTTAAATTTTGGTTTCAATGTTTTTGTTTTGTTTTTAAAACCTTTTACTTTTTCTTATGTTTAAAACAATTTTTATTATTCATTTCAAGTTTATATAACGGGGAGCACTATGACAAAAAATTCAAATTAAAATAAAACATTTACTAATTACACAAAAAAAGTAATAAAAAATGATGTACATTAGTATTTTCAGAAGTTTAATGAATTATGATAAAATATATTGCGTACATTTGATTGTTTATTATTCGTTAAATTTTATTTTGTTTTTGAAATCTTTTTACTCTTTCTTATATTTAAAACAGTTTTTTTTTCAACTTTCAACATTGCACTGTCTTTTCAATGGATTATTCATTCTGATTATAATGTAATAGGCATAATTTTTACTTTAAAATTTACTTACGTTAATTTTTTTTTTTCATTTTAAATTTAGATAACAGTGAACATATAACAAAAGACATAAAAATTCAAATTATAGTAAAACATTTACCGATTGCTGAAAAAGTAAATAAAAAAATGATGTGCATTAATATTTGTAAAAGTTTAATGAATTATGCTGAAATATATTGCTTATAATTGATTGTTTGGTATTAAAGTTAAATAAAAAATTTGAAACTCAAAAGTTGAATTTCAAATTTCTAAATTTAAATTTTAAAAATTACTTGTTTATTGTTAAAAAAAAAAGTTATTGTTATCTTATTTCATTTTGAATTTTATTTTTATTAGTGGAAATAAAAAGCCTATAGAAGTTAATGTTATTATATATGTTTTGGTTTCTTTAACTTGACTTTAAGATTTATGCTTGAAGATTCCTTTATTTTTATTTTTGTATAAGGTTGTTTTTATTTTGTATTTATAATTTTCAAAAAATTATTAATTTTAATTTGTTTTATTATAGTTGGCAAATATCATGCAAGATGTTATCTTGAATTGATTGATAGCTCTAGTCACTTACCATTTGTAGTTATTATTTACAATAATGTTTTAGTAAGTGTTATTCTCATAGTCTTTTAAAAATTTTTGTATTATGTATAACAAACGGCATGTAAGAAAACAAAGTATTCCATTTTTTTTTTTTTTTTACATTGCTTCATATACTAGCTAAAATTTATTATAAATCTAATATGTTTAAAAATAGCATGAAATACTGTATTATATTTAATTGCTAATTGTTATATAAGCTAAATATATTATGTTTAAAAGTCGTATATAAAAATATCATTTTACATTAAATAGTTTCTAGTTTACTCTCTCCCTCTCATTAACTGATCCCCACCAAAAAATAGAACTAGATCTAAAAAAGAATCTAGAAAGATATAACTAATCTAATCTAGAATATCTAAAGATATCTCTTAGATTCTAATCTAACTAAACTAATCTAGAAAGATAGAACTAGTTATTTATTTATTTTTTTACCAATGTGAAAAGTCTTCCAATTTCTGCTGTACAAATCCTGATTTTCTATTACTTAAAAGAGCTTTTGAGTTCTGTGGAAGTCTTGAGCTGAAACAGGTGAAGAAATTGAAATTGAAAGGAAAGTTTTGAATGTAGTGCAGAAAATAAGCTTCTGATTAGCTAGGATACTACATCTTGAGTTTTAACTTTGTTTTTAGTTAGTTTGAAATTAGTTAGTTGTTTTGTTTAGTTAGTTTTGGAATTAGATGGTTATTTCTAATTGAAAATTTTCATCTTGGAAAAGCAATTCTTAGGCAGATCTTTTAGTGGATATATTTTTGGTTTTTGCTGAATAATTATTTTGGATTGTATATCATAGTCTTTTTTAATCAAAGGAGAGTGTTTTGCATATTAATACTAACTGTAGCATTTCAAAATACTATACCTTTGAAACATAGGAACTCATATTTGAAACAGTAATTTTATGACTGAATATTAAAGTTTTTCTAATTTTATTGTGATTTTTTCATCATATTCTATGAAAATTCATCATATTCTATGAAGATATTTAAAATTAAAATTAAAGTTTCTTAAAAAGAATTTTACAAGATTTCTTACATTTTTTTTTTTAATCAAATTTCATAAATTCCCTTTCATTTATATTTATTTTATTCAATGTGGCTTCTATGTTTTATTTTTAATAATATTGTATATGGCTTTTATAATATGTAGCACTTGAAGATTGGTAGTTATATGGCTTAAAAATTTGAAATTTTTTTTTTTTTTTTACTATAACATTTAAAATTTATAGTAAAAAAGAGCATTTTTTAACATTCAAAAAATTATTGAAATATATATTTTTTTTTTTGCTTCAGTTTATTGGAATTTTTAAACGTTTCATATTATAATTATTGCAGAGATTTCCTGTTGAAGATATACACCCAGGGCAAGTCTTAGTTGGAACTCATTTCAAAGTGCATCATTTGCAAGATGAAATACTATCAAGTTATCAAGTACGAACATATCTAAAATCTACCCATTATACTGAAGTGAGTTCAGTCTGAACTATTTTAATACAATATTATCATTATTTTATATTTATCTTTATTCTTTTATTTTATATTGATTATTTAACTTTTACCTTTCATTAAAGCTGTTTACTACTCATGGACAAAACAGTTTATATGTACGATATCCAGCAGTTACTGCTGTAGCAAGTATTATTCGTGATCATCAACAAGAAGTTGATTTTCTTCAAGCCAATGTTCTTAGAGCTGGAGGTATACCAACTTTTTTAGAGGCTATAAATCATTAGAAACATACAAAGAAAGCTTTGGACACAGTTTTTGCTGGAAAAGTAAGATAATATTTTTTTTTTTTTTTTGAGAATTAGTGAAATTAATATATGGAATTAATTGAAATCAATGACAATTTTCTCTTGTCTTACTCTAAATTTCATGAATTTCTGAAAAATATAACATAAAGAATTAAAAGGCTTTAAAATAAATGGTGCTTTCCTGCTAACAAAATACCTCTTTGTGAAATATAAAAGCCACCAAATATCAGTTATCATAATGTATTCAGTCATAGTGTTTGAAGTAATTTGTGGTAATTTTTTTGTGCATTTATGCATTGTTTGCCTTGTGTCCAGTTGCAAAACACCAAGTATTTTTATCCAATTAAAATTTTAAAAACACTTTTGAAGATTCAATAAAAATTGAGAATATTTCAAATTATAAAGCACTAACTATTTTTTGAATTTGCACTTATTTTGAAATTATTAGTTAGATATAAATGTGAATAGATTATTTTTTTTGGACGAGGAGGAATTCAGAAATATTACAATGTATGTTTCATGCAAATTTGGAATACCATATGATGCAGAAAAACACATGTTCATCAACAATAACAAAACTCTTTTAACTTCCTTGTTGTAAATATAATCCAAAAAGATATTTCATTGATGCACTTTGCTTGATATTTTTCAAGGTGGGTTTTTTTTTTCAATGGGTTTTAACGACTAGTAATTTGGTGTGTGAAATAATTTATCGCCAGTTTTTGAGGCATCTAAACAAAGTTATTAGCTGTGTGGAATTATGTGCAGGTTGTATAGAAATTGGTAGGGTGATTTAGTATTGATTTGAAGATAATGTGGGAAAATGTTCAAAGTATGGAGGATATATGGAAACTGTATAGTTAATAAAATTGATAAAAATATTTTGCTGAATAAAAGATAATAATGAATAATTCCTGCACTATTAGTGACCAGAGTAATCTGAGTTCATTTTGTGTTGTTTTTTAAAAAATAAACTGGTTGTAAATGGAATTAATTTTAAGAAGTTAATTATTGAGTATGCTTTGATTATGGTATTGGAATTCCATAATCTTTGAAATGGAATTCTTTTCTGTTGTCAAAAATATTGTTTTGCTGAAAATTATGCATAATAATTTTGATAAGCGTGAAAATATTGGATTTTGTCCTTGAAATGGTGTATGACGGTTTACAAAAATAAATAAATAAAACAAAATGTTTTGTGTTAGGTAGTAAAAAAACGTATTAATCATTTTCCCGCCTCGAAACCGAAACAAACGCCTTCCCCTGAAATTCACTCATTCGTTAGCTTGTGTTTTTGTTTCAGATTTTTTGCTATTCTCTGATGCGGGCATGATTTCTTTTCTCGTTAACAATGAGTTCTATATAAAAAAATAACTTACTTAAAAGAGAGTAAAAAGAGTTAACTTTAAAGAGTGTCATGTAAAAGGGATTTTCTTGTATAACGAAGTCTAGGAAAGGTTTTTGCTTTTGTATAGCACATGACGTAAGAGGAGATATAATTACCTATACTTTGTCCACTAAACATCAATCAAACATGTTGAGTAAAAGAAAATTAATCATAAAATAAATAAAAAGTATTAATACTTTATTTAGTGCTAGTGTTGAAGATAATAGCGTTATTTGCATTGAAAGCTAGTTGCATAATTTGCCTATAGCTAGTGCCGACCATATTGATCCTCTTTTAAAAGAAATGTTTCCAAAGTGCAAAACATCACAGCACTATGGCGCAGGTTGAAGTAAAACAACAGAAAATCTATTACATAAAAAAGCCCCAAAAGAAATGAAAAACTGAAGGACGGCAGAGAAAAAAAAAAAAGGTAGGTAGTGAAATTAATGAAAATAGATGTAAAAATTTGTGAAAGTAATAATTTGGAGAATTCCAACTTAAAAGTTACGACACAGAGAAAAATAGGAAAATCTCAGGGATGGGCAAACTTTTTCGGTCGCGGGCGGAAAAAAAAGAAAAAAATTTGGCTGGCCAAGATAAATTTTTCTAAAATTTTAAACATATTTATAATATTAATAACCATTTATTATTATCATAATATTTATAATATTAATAACCATTTATTATTATCATAATATTTATAATATTATTAACCAATAATATATACACTTTATTTTGCAAATATTTTACGATTAATCCAAACAAGCACTAGCTACACTACACTTTTAATAATTTCACCACTATTCACAATGATACTATATGTCCACAATCTTTCCATACGCAATCAATAATATTAGAACTCGCGCCAAAAAAAAGCGGCTGGCTGGAGCTTAAAATGCTCAGTCTGCCACATGTGAGGTCTAATACACCTATATTGAGTTCCCATATGTCTGCTCCCCGAGAAAGAGATAACCCTTGTTTGCGCCTATCTACAGCTATAACTAAAGAACTTCCGCTTTTAACATTTTACCGATTGAAAGCTGTCTGTGCTTTCTATTTCCGTCGATTTATGTCTTGTAGAACAAAAATAGAGAAAGTAAAAGATCATCAGTCCTTTGAAAAAAAAAATAATATTTAATCAAAGTAGAAAAGGAGATGGATATATAATATATAAATATATATTTCTTTTAATTTGCCTCTGACCGACAAAATAAAATTCTATCCGCGGGCCGGATAAAACCTTCGGCGGGCCATAGTTTGCCCATCGCTGGAAAATCCCTATATTTTAATGGGAAAATTTTTTTTTTTTTCAAACAATCGCTGAAAGGTAGAAAATATTGTTAAGAAAATTTTAGGACAAAGAGATATATTTTAAAATTTATTTCATCCAATCGTAACAAAGCCATTTGTTAATTGTTGCACCATAAATTACCAACTTTGGATAATAGTTGTTGTCGAATGCAGTGTGAAAAGCCTTTAATACATGTTTGAGTATCCTTTTATTAGATTTGTTTAAAGAAATATTATCTAAATTCATAAAATCCAAATTCATTATGAATTATTCTTGCATATTAATTCTTGTATTGAATTATCATAGAATTCTTTCTTCTGCGTCAGACTGGTTATGTCAAAAAGACTTAAGAATACCATTAAGAAAATTTGTGTTTTTCAAATGTAAAAGGATATTATGTTAGATTTTAGACTTTATGTACCAGTCTTTTCCTTTTAGCAAAGATATTTTGATAAATGCTGAGATTTTAAATCTAACAAAGTCTCCCCCAAAGACTTTTCTAAATTACAGTATTTTATTTGAGCGATTCCCAACAGTTCAAATGTTCAAAGAGGGAGAACTGAAGGAAGAGATCATAGATGTGATCCACTCTCAATTGTGTGAATTACAAGTGGAAAATTTACCTTCAAATAGCACGGATGAAAGTAGAGTTGATACGCAGTGGTCTCTGATAGAAAAAAATTACCAACTCTCTTGTTCAAAGAAAATATCAGAAATTGTTGCTTTCGTTCTTTCTTTGCTAATAATTCTACATTCAAATGCTAAATGTGAACGAATCTTCAGTCTAATGACAAAAAATAAAGCACATTATAGGACTTCATTATCCAACAAAAGCCTGAAAAATTTGAAACTTATAAAAGTTCCATCAATTAAAAGAGCTTTGAATAAGATTTTAGCAAAGAGTTCTTACAAAGAACAAAATCACCTACTCATTTATCTTTGAAAAATACAAAAGACAAAGAGTTGTATTGCTAATGAAAAATGTTTCAAATATAGAGTTTCTATAAGTCCCATGCTTTCGTTATTCTTACAAAATTTCAATTATCAGTCCCATATTATTATTTTCTCCTTTAAATTGTATAAAATACCTGTTGTTCAATTTATATTATTAAACCAGTTTTCATTTCTAGAAGATTATAAATTGAAAAATAATAGCAAACATATCTTCTTTTTTACTGAGCCAAAATTATTTGTTCAAAAGTCATGTATAATGAAGCTATGCAAATCATTTCAGCGCTCAATGCAAATGCGGAAAGAATATTTACCTTAATGTCAACTCAATAGTCGGATGCAAGAAACAAGTTGTAAGAAGAATCAAAGTAAAAATGATTTCTAGTTTAACTTTAAAATGACTAGCATCCAATTTTGTAATTATTCGTTAGAAAAAATGATAAATTAAAGTTTTTTTTTTTTTTTCTTCTAATGCAGCTGGCAAATAGACCGTGATCTTTCGCCATAAAGGCTGCACCGATGTTACTCACTTTGCATTACCCAGGGGCGCGTGTAACTTGATGGTAAGCCACGGACGCGGAGTAACAATGCCCCCGCAGCGCTCTGCGATCCTATTAGGACTGGGACCTACGGCTTAAAAGTGGATTCCGAATCACTACAACACCCATGGGCAAAGCCGGGAATTTGAACCTGATACCTGTGGTACCGAACGCCAGAGTAATGATAAATTAAAGTAAACTTTAAAAATATGAGGTTTTAAAAAAAGATAAACATAGTATCTTTTATTATGTATTATGCATCTTTTATTGTTCTTTCTGAACCGGTACTAAATCCCAAAGTTTAATATGGAATCTTGTTCCATATGTGATATTGCTTTAAATATTTTATGGTCTGTTTTTACATAGTTTTTGTGTTGTTTCAATAAGATTTTAAGATACATTTAAATAAGATTTTGATTTTACTTAACACGGTTATATAACACGGATAAATATGAGTGATGTTTCAAGCAATTTTTTTATATTTGTGTGTGTTAGTAGTCATCAGCATACACTGACAGTAGTCATTATTAAAAGTTATATTAAAGTAGTTATATTAAAAGACTGTTTGATTTACACCTATGTTCTTAGAAGACTGATTATGTGATGCGTTTTTATCTTACAATAATTGCTTTTCGTTTGTGTTCTCATTGCCACACGGGCTTAATTTTTTTGTATTAAATAGCTTATTTTTAATTTGTAAGTGAACCAAGTTTCTTTATAATGTGCTTGAAGTTTCGTTATGAATGCTTTTTTTTTTATTATTTATTTATTTTTTATCATACAACGTAGAAATTCAAGTTTTATATTAAAAAAAAACATCTGGATTTTTTTTTGTAACTTTTTTTTTGAAAATGAAAAGTGTTTTTATATTGATAGGTTTATTTTCATAATTTTCCTAAAACAATCAGATTTTTTTTTCCGGAATGAATGAAAAATTGATTGTGTTAAGATATTATGCTCTTGTTATAGTTTTGATTAAAATGGCATAGTTGACAAATCTTGTGAAAAATTACCTTGTAATGACAGCAATTCTGATTAAATAAATTGCAAATAAAATTAAAATTTTTCTATAAAATCAAATAAATAAAATGTAGAAGTTCGTTGATAATGCCATAAATTAGATAACGTTCATAGAATGACATTAACTTTTTGTCCTTGCTGTATTGTTAAATAGACATGCTCAGAACTACATCTCATGACTATGGGACAACATCTCTTTGAATTGTTGTTTTTCTGTTAAGTCGTAATACTTTGTACATTCCACGTTTAATTATTAATTCAATATTTATCATCAATCAAAAAGTCGTGTTCCTGTTATATCATAGCAACCCTGCTTCACTTTTTTCTTCAATGGTTCTAAGGTCAGAACTCTTCTATTGCGCAAAAGACAAGGCACATCGCTGATTCTACATTTGTTGGAATATAAGTATGACAAGTAATATTGCAATTGAGAAACTTTTGAAGTACAATTTTGATAGCTGGAAGCTTCAAATGGTAGCTGTTTGAGTGAAAAGAAAATGTTTGGAATTTTGTGACCGAATATTAAACAAAACGAGAAGCCGATGACGCAGCTATTGGGAAATAGAAATCAAGTGGTCGAAAAGCTTGTGCCGATATTACTTTATCAAATAATCCTTCAGAATTAAATCAAATTAAAAACTGCAAAACTACACACCGACTATGGACTAAATTAAAAAATGTTAACGAGTTAAATGGACCAGTCAGAAAAGCAACGTAGTTGAAACAACTTTCGTTTATGAAAATTACTAATTGAAAGAATATGAACAAGCACATCAATGACTTTTTTTAAAAATCTTGTTAAAGACATAGATATAAATATTTTTGTAGATTTACTTACGGTTCTGCTGCTGTATGGTATTCCAGAATCATATCCTTGCAAAAAAGGGATGCAATTTGCAACAGTCACATTTTACTCTGTCCTGTCCCAAATTTGTGGTGTAATAAAAAAAAAATAGATTTTCAAAGGCCCCTGCTGTAATGACCGTGTTGCAGTTGTACGGGTAAGATCTGGAGTTCATTATTGTACTTCTCCCCTCCCCATGGATCTTAATCGCTCGGTTTTTACTGCAAATTTTAGACTTTTGACTGGATGGACATGGTTTTTTTATAAGGACACCTTTGCCGTTTCGCGTGGCCAATATTCCTGACTGTGCCCTGTGTGTTCTTTGGGCACTTTTATGGATTTTACACACCCTGCGGTCTCTTTTATGAACTGCTCTCCAGACATCTTTTATAACAAGGCTGATTTTATTGGGCTGCTAGAGGGCTCACGGCTGATATGACCTTCGCCAAGGCGTAGAAAAAAATCTCCCATCATATTTACATCCCAATCAATGTCTTAAATAATTTTTTCAATTTTAATATATATTAATGAAAACGTTCGCCCTGTTCTTCACTCACGTTGAGTCAAAATTTACGAAGTTAAATTGTAATGGGTAAAAGATTAAGATGGGATTGTAAAAAATGAACCTTCATATTCTTATTACACTGATATATATTTCAGATTCTTATTTCTCAACATGTTGTTGTTGTTCTAATGCAGCTGGCAAACACTTAAACACTTGTCTTTGATGCCTTAAGCGCTGCACAAACGTTACTCACTACCCAGGAGGTGCTTGAAGATAAGCCACGGACGCGGAGCAACATTATCCCCGCAACGCTCTACGATCACGTTAGACTGGAACCCACGGTTTAAAGTGGATTCCGAACCACTACATCCATGGCACAGCCGGGATTCGAAACCGAAACCTGTACCGAGCGCCAGAGTTACGCTAGCCACTTGGCCATTCAGACCCTATTTCTCAACATAATTTGAATTAGATTTTTGTCATTAGGGTTGATTTGGCCATGGGTTTTGTATTTATTTCATAGTTATTTTTAGTTCATAGCTGTTTTAAGATTAGCTTGTATATTTTTTAAAAGAGTTAATTACTATATTTTTTTTTTTTATGTAATGAGTTTCAAATGTTCTTTATTTGGAAAAAAATTGTTGAATTATTTGTAGATTTTAAAATTTGAATAATAAATTCATTTTATTTCTTCAACAGATGATTCCTGGAGCTTATTGGGGTCTGACTCTAGACAGTTTGATCCATAAAGAACGGCGTTGTGTAACTTTGGGTGGCTTTATTATTCAAGCTGAATATTATGATATCCAAACGGTTGAATCTTCCCAACCTGTTTATGGCTGGTCATATGGTAATGGTGTGAAATCAAAAAGAACGTTGTTTGTGAACATTAGGGCAAGATATAAGCTTGGAAATATTGCACTTCTGAATCCAAAACAGAATGAGAAGTTAATGTTTGCTTCTCAGTATGCCTCAGAACATGAAGAATGTTTTAAAGATTATTTGAAATTTCCTTCTGTGAATGCTGCTGATTGGTCTCCACCTTCTAATGAGGAATTCGAAAGTAAGAAAAAAAATGTTTTTTAACAACTGATAATTTTAATTTTAAAAAGAGAAGTTAAAAAGTCTTTTTTTCATTTAAATATTATAATGCTTAATTTTTTTTTTTTCCTTCTGTTTCTTATACACTTGTAGATAATGTGTTGCTGGAATTCATTGAGTTTTTAAAATTATTATTGTATACATATAAAACACAATCATTTCCGTGAGCCAGCTAGATTGCCAGTTCTTATCCTAATTTTGTACATTTTTGATATATATTAGTATCACCTGTATATAAATATATATATATATATATATATATATATACTCATGTCCATAAATTAAGGATAATGAAGTTCAGGCAAAGAAAGAGACAGAAGCAAAAAAATTTGACTTATTTGTAAAGTCTATTTATTAAACAAAGGTAAAGAGCAAAAAATATGCTATATGTTTGACATAATTAATAAAAATTGCGATTTTACTCCCTGGAACAAATTTCAAAAAGAACCTATTTACAAAAACAGTATAACATGGTTAGTATGATGGTTAATATGGAGTATGTCTCCCGGACGATGCAATACAGGCCTTACAACGCCTAGGCATGCTGAGTATCAAATTATCAATCTGATCTTGGGGAATATTACACCACTCATCAAGCAATGCCCTCCGAAGTTCCGGTTGACAGGTGGGAGGGGATTGACGGGCTGCAATTCGTCGGCCAAGAAGCATATCCCACACATGCTCTATTGGTTTCAAGTCCGGTGAGTATGCTGGCTAATCCATACGGGTGATATCCTCCAATTGAAGGCATTCGTCTACAATGTTTGCACGGTGAGGACGGGCGTTGTCATCCATAAACAGAAATTCAGCACCCATGGCGTTCCGAAACAAACGTACATGTTGTTCCAGAATGACATCCCGATAGATGTGGCCTGTCATCGTTACACTCTGAACATGCAGGTCAGTTCTGGAACAAGAATAATTCCTCCCCAAACGAGCCATCCTGCACCACCGTAACGGTGCCGTTCAATGGTGTCCTCTTTGTGGTAACGGGTACCTGGCGCTCTCCATATGAAAGTCCGGCGAGAATCAGACTGCAAACTAGACCTGGACTCGTCGGAAAGCATCACACAAGACCACTGTTGCGGTGTCCACAATGCATGCTCTCTACTCCAGGTTAATCGCAGGCGACAGTGAGTTGCGGTCAGTGGAACACATCTGACAGGCCTACGAGCATATAGACCAATGTGCCCTAAGCGTCTGTACACGGTCTGCCTTGAAACTGTCGTACCGGTAGCTGAAGAGAGCTGACGAGACAGGTTGATGCTGTGCTCCGTCTGTTTCTTTTGGCAGTAACTGCTAAATACCGGTCCTCATTCGGGGCGACCTGTGCTGTAACATCTACTCACATTACCATCATTTTGGAATCGTTGTCAAAGCCTGGAGATGACACTCTGGGCGATTCCAAGTTCCTCGGATACTTCCAGCTGGGTACGTCCACATTCCAGTCGTCCGATAATTCTACCATGTAAAAAATCATCCAAATGCTTCCTTTGTGTCATAACTATGCGGTTATTGCACTGAAAGGCTTTTAAAGTGCTTGTGAACGATTTTACTTCTTGCCACCATTCGTTATATACCCCTCTCTTACACTCTCGTCATTGTGACGTACTATCCGCGCCATCTGGTGGTTTCCTGTAATATGCATATTCTTCTTCAAGATGTGTGTGATATTTCTACAGGTGAAATTTTTATTTTATTCTGTGGGATTCTGAATTATCCTTAATTTATGGACATGAGTGTATATATATATATATATATATATACATACATACAGGTGATACTAATATATATGTGAAAATAAGTGAATACCTACCTGAACTGCTGAACAAATTTAAGTAAAATTGCAGTTTAGGGGACAAGCGTTTGTTTAGAGATTTTATTTATCGCAACTTAGCGCCAAAAGGCGTCTCGCGTTTCTAATTGAAGTGCAACCCCTGCCACGAACGAAGCTCGGTTTCGGAAGCAGAATAATAAAAATAAATATAAATAAATAAAAAAAATCGGGCATAGGGGGCGTTTTAAAAGGATTACAAATTGCTGAAATGGAACAATTAGAAGCACAAAAATAGTAATAAATTTTTATTAAAAACGTTATGTCATGATTGAATTATCTCTGTAATAATATTTTGACGATAAGTTAAAAATAATAAAATAAATTAAATTTATATTTCTAGCCATGGGTTGAAGCCGCATTCACACCAAGCCATTGAGCGGAGAGGTGCGAAGCGTCAACCAATCATAAAACTCAGACGTGTCGCGCTGAAGCCTTAGTGTGAATGCAGCTCAAATACCAAATTGAAATCCTTTTCCTTGTTTTATTATTATAAAAACTAAAATTAACTATGTAAAATTTAACAAATTACAATATTATTCATCCTAGATTTTCCAGTATTAGCAAATGGTTATTACATTGTCACAATTGCCAGCCTCCATTATCAAGCTATTTTTGCAATGTATTTACATCCCAGAACCAAGTACTAAACCACACCTCAAAATCCCTCATTGAAGCACTTAATGGGAATTTTGAAGCTTTGCCTCTTAGAAATGCAGGTTCCTTTATTTATGAACCACCACAATACACGTAAGTAGACAAATTTTTTTAACATTTTCATATTGGTTAAAATGTACAAAGAAAAACATAAACATAGATTATAACATTTAGAAAGTGTTTTAAAAGTTATTGCACTTAAATCATTTACATAATTTTATTTACTTCAAAAATTAATATACATTTTGATTTCTAAATAGAACTCTTTAGACACTCAAATTATTAGTGTTTTAAAATGTAGCAATAAAATACTAACAAAACATTGTTACTTGTTACAGTGTTACTAGTACTTGTTACAAAGTACACTTATACACTGTTAGTTGTTAAACAGTATAAAGAACTAATACTTTTTACATTAGGCATTTCTTATTATATAATATACAATATTATAGATATGAGATATACTCTAGATATTTATGATTATTTTAATACGTAATAATTATGAATAAAA
>BPLR01015937.1:0-127577 GCA_021605095.1 Caerostris extrusa | reverse complement strand
GACATTACAGTACGAAAGAATTACTTACCTACCCTGCGATACAGATAAAAAAATTTTTTTAGACAACTGTATGAAATCGAAATTAAACAGGTGCTGTGTTGTTTTCTAGTAGGAGGGGGAAAAAATGCCATGCCAATATCAATGATAAATTCCACATGAAATTACACTAAACTGGAAACTTAGCATTTCCATATATAATTAAAAAGTGAGTCCTTTTTACTCAAATTATATGTATATATAAACATATTATATAGTGTGCGTAGTAGATGAGTGTAGATTCAAATTGAATAAAATAATTTATTATTTTTACTTTTTCCTTTTCAGGAGATCTCCGATGTCGCTCCTGAGCGCCCTTGGCAGTGACCCTAGTTTTCCGGAACCTTAAGCGGCAACATTATTGTGCGCGTTAGATAACCTTTTTTATGCGAGTGCCATCTGCATAGGTACATGTGCATCGCTGCATGATAGGGATTCGAGATGGGTACTCATTCAAATGCGTACTACTTACACTCAAGAGCCAAAACATTATGACCCCCTGTCAATAGCTGAGTTGGCCCACAGCACTCATAACACAGCTTCAACCCGCCTTGGCACATGGATTAATACCACCACTTAATACCACTTCCATCTGATCACGTGCCTTCCACGTCATCAGGCGATTCATTACAAAATGTAGGGGTGGTCATAATGTTTTGGCTCTTGAGTGTATAATATCACCAGAGAAGAAGCGCGAATAGGAAATTGTGGACCCTATTGGAGGTATTTCACGTGGATAGTAAATGAAATTCAATACGATGTCTGAATTGGGATAACGATCAAAAGGTGATTTTCAATTCTTCCCTGATTTTTCAATTCCTACTATTAGTTCACACTCTCCCTATATATAACTTGTTCAAATTTTCAATCGTTCTTAAAAGATTCATGCATCAAGTTCAAGTACATTTATTTTGAACTCGTAGTGGTTGACATTGGATGTGTATACAGTTTTTCAAATATTAATTCATTCGTGATTTAATCAATTTACTTTAGTTTTTAGATAATTAAATTGCATGCATCTAATAATAGATGGCACCAGATGCAAGAGGAAAATTTCAACTTTATTTGTAAAGGACTTTTTGTAATATAGGGAAAAAAAGTATTAATTCCCTTAAAAAAATTTTTTTTTTTTTATGCTACTTATTTATAATAAACTTCGATGGAGGCCTCAGGTTTAACTTATATAGACCACAAACAAACCACCGACGGGGATGAGGGGAATATATTAGCTTCCAGGATAACTGTGTGGAGAAAACTGGAAAACTCCCACGGGTACGGTGCGAGATGGCGAATCACAACCGTCGAATCTACCCATTTCTGGAAACACTAACGCCGCATTGGACGCCTTCAGTAGAGTCGAACCTCTTGAGCTTTCATGCGTTGCTCAGCGAACGTTATCAGTAGGCGACGAATGCGCAAAATGCATTTATACATTGAAAAGTGCAGAATGATATGTCTTTGCGTTGAATGCTTTTTCATTTTTAGAATACTCCCTATTTAATTGTTCTATGCCCCACCCCTATTGCTTTTTATACTGTCATCAAAGTAAATTATTTCTTTCTGTTTTTTCTAACACATTTGAAAGAAAAAAAAATCCTCGTTTTCAATAAAATGCATTCATTTTTTGAAGATTGTTAAGCAAAGATGTTTATGAATAACACACAGCTTTTAAGTATCCCATAATAAAGAAAACACAAATACGGTAGCATAAAATTTTTCTGTGAATGTGTGTGTTTCATTGTATTAACTCACTGAATGGATCCAGAAGTTTGTTGGACATAATATGCTTGGCAAATTAAAATCAAATAGATTTTTATAATTTATACGGCTTTATCAATTGAAGTACATTTTTGCATATTTTTAAGTCGCCAGAATTTCAGAAGAGATGGATATATTTTAAGGAAATGGATTTTTATGGGTTGATCTGCACACATAACAATACAGATTGAACAGTCAATCTTTCATGGGAAATAAATTTAAAAAAAAATTTCGAAAGAGTAAATTTTATTTTCTTGAGGAAAAATTATTGCTTCGAATCATTGAAGTTAAGATTTTAGAGAGTAAAATGAATAAATGACTTCGACGCTTAAAAAAAATTCTTTCCACAGGAAATTGGAGGAAGAAATCCGACTTCTCAACGAATACTGAAACTTTGCAGTGGTTGTAGAGAGAGCTGCTCTGTTTACCACCTGACGACGAAGACAGATCTGAATGTCAGTGCACCGACTGAAGAATCTGCAAATAAATAAGCAGAGGAACATTTCGCCTTCCAAGAACATCAATGGACTCAACATTCTTCCAAAACGTGCTTTTAAACAACAATAAAAAGACTTTCAATAAAGTACACAGTATAAAAATATTTACACCTTGCGTGTGGATATTTCATGAATTTTTTTTTTTTTTTTTTTTTTTTTTAACTAGGAAAAACAGGATTTGGCTAGGGTACATTGCAGGGGGATGATTCGTCTGGGATGAACTTTTCACATCCTACTGCTTAGTGGGAGTTATCAGATTTTTATTTCAAGTGACAAACAAATGTAAGATAGCAACCCTTAAAAGTTCCCCTGGAATGGAATGCACGTTGGTGGATTAATCATTGTATAAAGTGGGACAAGACTCATTATATGAAAAAAAAAAAAATGCAATTCTTAATTCTTAGAATGCAGGTGTAGTGTATCATATCCACCACGATGCCCTTTGGGTAACTCTGAAACTGCGACATTTGTGTCTTTACAATGTGGAATGACCCTAGATATCAAGCATTTAAAAAATGGCAAAAAAATTAATATTTTTCTCTTTGTAATAATAAATATTCCTTTTTTTTTTAAAACTTTTGCAATATATATATATATATATATATGTAATGCGTTACTTTATTTTTAATCCTACTGTTTATTTTCTATTTTTTCAATTCTTCTATTAGCTCACACTCTCCTATATATATATATATATCTTGTTCAAATTTTCAATCGTTCATAAAATACTTTTTACTCATCCACTCAAGTTCAAATACATTTTTTTGAACTTGTAGTGGATAACACTGGTTGTTAATACAGTTTTTCAAATATTAATTCAGTAACTAAATTTAATTAATTCATTTTAGTTTTTAGATTTAAGTTGCATATATCTACCAACAGATGGCGCCAGATAAACTTAAAAAAATGAATGATAATTATTTAATAATAATGAATTATTTATAAAGGACTTTCTGCAATATAGTGAAAAAAAGTAGGAATTGACTTTAAAAAACAAGTAATATAAAAATTTTTTTTTTTAACTTTTTGCAAAAAAAATAAATATAATACGTTACTTTATTTTTTATCCTAATGCTTAATTTCTATTTTTTAAAAGAATTTTTAATACATCTGAATTTATTTTAAATAAAAACTGCTTTTCTTCAAATAAATATTTTGTGATGTAAACACGTACTTAAATATTGATCTGCAATTTCATACTATCTTTGGGCGCGATAGCCCAGTGTCGCCATAAACCCAAGCAGCGAAGAATTAGGCATCAAATATTTTAATGGGGAGAGCGCGAGTGCTGAAAATGCAAATGCCCTCAGTCGCGAAACAATGTATCTGCGGCTCTGTTGATCACAAGTTGATTAGCCAGTGGAGATGCTTCCAAGAAAAAACTTTCCTCTACCTTCGTTACCTTCGTTAGGGTGTTTCCGGCTCGATTCCGGCGTGTTCCGATTCGGTTTTGTGTGCACACTTCTTCCCTCAGTTACTGGGGGTGCATTACAATGAAGGATTCCGAAGAAAGAGACGTCTTGGTAGAAAGCTTGAAATGCGAAAGCACGTTTGGAAGTCAAGAAGAGTTCCAGGTTGAAATACTTTTTGGGGATTTTTTGAGAATTGAATTGTTCGTTAAGAACTATTGGGTTGGCAAAAAAATGTAATTTCAGTTTTCCCCCATTTAAGTACATAGTGAAAACCGAACTTACTTTCTCACCAACCCAATCTAATCAAAAGTTGTAAAATAACAAAACGTTTAAAGGAAGTGTTTAATTTAAAAAAATGCATTGTTTGATTAGTACTGTACAAGTTGTTTACCTCATAAACCATGAATCCTTGTATGGAATATTGCATTAATGCACATCATGTGAAAATTCAGAAAGTAAAAACAACAAGGTTTAAGGAAATGAAAAAAAGAATTTACTCCTAGGCTGGCGGGAGTTTAATGGGAAACTCAACAACCATCATTGGACTATTGGACTTCGCATGGTGATAATATGACTTGCCCGTGAATGTTGAATTAAGTACTCTACCTAGAGTCAATTGTTGTGGCAATGCATTACGAATTGTGAGCGAGTTTACCTCTCGCTATCCTTCACGAAGTTAATGTGGTTCGAACTACGATACGGTTGTGTTACAGTCATGATCTCTGGACCTTGGAGTTTTGTTTCCGATGTTTGATGAAATAATCAGAGCATCGAATTACAGTTACTGCAGAAATAAAAACATCACTGATTGTTTTTCTTCGTTTTTCTGCACACTACGCTGTTGGATCGTGCGCATGTACATGAATGTATACCTCTATATACGTTGTGGTCATTTGGGCAAAATTCTTGTAAATTCTATGCAATTACTCCTTATTATTGTTGTCTTGTATTCTTTGTAAATTCTATGCAATTACCACTGCTCGTGTTTCTAGTAGAGCTCTCTTATGAACACCGTATGAGGCATCCTATACTTTCTTTTCTTCAAAAGTTATGCTTCTATGGGTAACTTTTACGATTGCTACGAGCGATTATTCTGGCCCTGCATAGGTTATATAGGATGAACCAAAAATCATGCATGTCTTTACTATAATAGCATAGTGAAAGCTGTTTCTCCATCATTGACAAATGTTGCGAAGTAAAATACTTAAGCTGTTAGAGGAATAGGAAGGAATAAGAATAGGAAACTGTTTGAATAATGCAATTAGTGTCAATATCCTTTCAATCACGCTGATTCAATTTAAGTAATCAAAATGCAAATTAATGGGTACAATGCATAATAATGGGTACAATGCATAATAATGGGTAGTAGCAGAATAAGTATAATATAATAAAGGGCTAGTTTGAGAAAATAATGGGTACACATACAACTGGTACTTGAGACATAACTCTTCTTCATTGGTTCACTAGTTTTTCGAATACTTTCAACCAAAATGTCATTAGTGTGATCATATGCAAATGCATTAAATGTATCGAGATGATATGAAAGTATTTCCCACACATTATACGTGAAGCCGACATAGTAGAAGAAGCGAAGATCTGACACCAATGATTATTCAACAATTGAAATATTTAAGAGCATCAGCGCATCATGACATTCAGAACAAAAATTCGCTTTAAATGACTACTCAACGTTCCTTAAATCTAAAAACAATTATCCGCGTGCGCCTATTACTGTAACAATCCACTTCTGATAACTTTTTAGGCAATTTAATTCACACCCAGGAACAATTGAAACATACTGTTGAATTCGTGTCACTGAACTTTAACATATTATACACAGTAATTCTTGTAAATGTGTATATATTTTTGTTTGTGTTCATAGCATTGAAAAAAAAAAAAAAAAAAAAAAAGAGAACATTTAT
Source organism: Caerostris extrusa (assembly GCA_021605095.1). Lineage (NCBI taxonomy): Eukaryota > Metazoa > Arthropoda > Arachnida > Araneae > Araneidae > Caerostris > Caerostris extrusa. Next base: position 121,952 of record BPLR01015937.1, on the reverse strand, counting down.
ATATTAAAAGCTGTAGGTAAAACAGAAATTTCAGTATGATTTCTTTTACTTATTTTTAAATAGAAGGGGGAAATTACTGAAGGCATTTTAGATTTCATAACATTAGAATGTCAACCATTTTGAAAGTTAGCCATCCAATTCTATTTCTTGTAGAAACTACATATATCTTGGATTAGAAAATAAATTCAACAAAGAATTAATTTTTATTCATATGTATACTTTTTTTCCTAGAAAATTGAAATAACTGATTATAAAATTCGCATTCAATAAAGTATCTGCTTATTTTGAAAATTGCCCCCACTTCATTATCATGAAGCTGAGCCTACACCAAGAATCTACTTAGAAAAACCTACTGCAAGTGAGCACTAGGCAGTGGTGAATAACGACAGCCCTAAAACGCTTAGATACGAATCCAGGTCGTTAAATCCCGGGGGATTTTTTAATGGCTTCTCGGCCGGCAGAAATAATTTCATGGCAAACTACCAAAAATTCTTTCAGGTGGCCACGGCAGTAAGAAACCGAAACATTTATACCGCTGTGAGAAAATCCGAGACGTTTCGAAGCCTTCGGCTTTAGGGAGGTGGTCTCTGGAGGGGCATTAGCGCACTCATTACAGAAATAGCGACTTCCGAGTAATATCTTAACAAGTGTCCTTTAACTCGATTTGGACCGTGGATGAAAAAGCAGCCGACTTTAATTGCTAAGAACTCGTGTTACACATCATTCCACTTTGAATGGCTGATATATTTGATTTATAAGGCTGTGATTTATTTGGAAAATATTTCATTGTTCGATTTTTTTTTTTTTTATCGAGCCAAAATTTTCTTATCAATTTATCTTACTTAAAAATTCATAAAGATAGATATTTAGTTGTCAAAACTGATCCTAGATAAGTATAAAAATAATCAAATGCTGTAAAGGCTCGTTCCCACCGAGGCGAGAGGCGGTGACGCGACATGCGACAGGGAAGAACATTTTTCGACCCGTTCACAGCGAAACATTCGAAATAGCATTACGTCTAGTGAAGCTCCGCTTCGAGTTGAAAGTGGGTCAACTCGAAGTGGTGGATTTCAAACCGGTTTCAGGCGAATGCGATGAAGCTAGTGATTGATCAACGCTTCACGCTTAAACGCCTCGGTGAAAACGAGCTTTTAAGAAATGTGCAGAACGGTCGAACGACCATTCCGAATGTAAATAAAACGAGTTTTCGCGTGATGATGCTCCAGTTAAAAACGAAATATTTATATATTTTATTATGATATTTTTATTCATAAAATGAGGCCTTTTTAATTAACAGACATCCTACTGAAACTCTGGAACAATTGACTCATTGACATTGTTTCGGAACTGAAAGACTTTGGTTCGAAAAGCAACACGAAACAAAAGGCCGATTCCACACCGACCTTATTTAAGTTATGACAAATCAGTAAATTCGAGAGTCCCTCAGATGGGCCTGAGGAGGGGTACGGCCCCTTGCTACTGGGATGACAGTGTTCACTTCCAAGTTGTGCTGACATAACGTAGCTGCCACTCCCCAGTGTGTCACTTGGTGAATCTTGCTAACGGCGCATCACCTCAGATTCAAATGCCCGGCATTTAGAAACAAACTTTATAAGAAACAATTTTTTTTTTTTTTTTTTTTTTTTTTTGAAGGTTAGAGTTCTGTTCTATGAAGAGCGGGCATTTTTACAGGTAACTACTCTCCATCTGCATTGCATAGGAGGAAAGACTCGGAAAACTCCCAATTACCAATACGAGACGCTTTACACAGGTTCCCCCTCTCAAGTTTTCCGGTAGATGCGGAGCCCCCCTTGCTCGCATGCTACCGAGAAGCGGCTCAAAACGGAAATAGTACATGCAGAGGAAAGAAAGAGAAATCACCAGCGAATGTAGAAAAAAAAAAAAATATCTTTATGTTTTTACTCATTTTGTTACTTCAAATTTATGTAATATTAATGTATATATATAGTACAATTAAAATTATAGTTTAAAAAACTAAAAACACGCTTTCAGAGTGAATCAAACTAAAAAGTAAAAAATAATTGTTAACATAAGAATAAAATGACTGACGAGAAAATGAACTGTTCTAAAAACGTGGGGTGCTTTGTAAGACATTTTTAAACTAACTCTGCATTTTCGGAATGAAATTAGTGAAAAATTATAACGATGGATATCGAGCACCCCACGCTTTTAGAACAGTGACATTCATTTTCTCGTCAGTCATTTTATTCTTATGTTAACATTTTTTTTTTTTTTTTTTTTTTTTTTTACAGTTTGATTCACTCTAAAAACGTGTTTTTAGTATTTTTAAACTATAATATTTAAATGAGGTCCCGGTACGGAGGACCAGAATTATAGTTCTTACAATTTAATCGTGAGTAAAACAAAGGCTAAAATGCGAATATGTCGAGCCAGCCAGGATTCGAACAGGGAATCTCTGATCCGTAGTCAGGAGCGTTGTGCCACTGTTCCACGTAGGTGTAGGGTACAGGTAGGGTACTTTCATTCTACATGAGTTAAATTGCTCTTCACAAGTTAAAATAAAATCACTAATCCTAATCACGATGAGATAATAAACTCATCAAAATATTTTAGTGTCCTTGATAAGTCTACAACGTTTAAATTCAATCTACATCGCTTAAATTAGGGCAAAACCGAGCCCAAAGAGTCTGTTACAAACAAACATACAGGTGAAACTAATAAAAGCGCATTAAGAATAAATACTTTAACATAGAATATAACAAAGTCGGATCATTTGATTTCTATAAGTAACATTTTTTTTTTTTAATTTTTCCATTTGTTGTGAAATGAAATTGAATTCACAATAAATAAACTGGGCTAAGGCACACCTCAAGAGACAGCGAACGAATTCGAAAGACGCAGCGCTAAAAGCCGTCATTCGACTGATGATTCGAGTGATGATTTCGAACCGTCAGGACCATTCAAAATTAGACTATAAACAGCATAAAAAAATCGTACAATTAGCGCAAAAGCATCGCATTTATTTATTTACTTTTTGACATTGCTCACAAGAGAAAGTTTTTGCATACCGTATTTTTATAATACGGTGTTTTTTCTCTAGCGCGCATGCGTATCTGTAAAAATGTTTCCTATGAGTATGCGTGCTAGGGAGAAAAAACACCGTATTATAAAAATACGGTATGCAAAAACTCTCTAATGAATGAAGAGAAAAACGTTACGTTGCAGGAAGAATTTTGTCAAATTATACGTAATCACAGAACATAAAAATTATGAAACTTTGTGCCATACATATTCATGTACTAGAAAATATGAAATGAAACGGAATATATAAACACTAAGTACAGTGCGTTTCAGATGAAAAAAAAAAAAAAAAAAAAAAAAAAAAACGCGATATGATCAACGAATTTATTTAAATTCTAATGTTAGCCATCTTTTAAATCATCATAATTAAGAATTTAATAATAATATCCTAAAATGGAATTTGAAAGTAAGAGGCATGGTTTTAATTAACAAAATTACGAGTCATGAACTATTACATAGACTGTATGGCCATTTCTTCTTAATTAATATTGAAAACAAAAACAAAAATTTTTGTTCGTGTGATAGGTGCTTCAAGGCTAATGGGATTCATAATTCTTAAATTAGAAATCAGTTTCATTCCCTATTCATGCAAGTGATCAGGGCTTGTTTTCCATTGCAACCACGTGGTTTAAAATGCCCTTTGGGTGCCACAGTTCTAAGTGAAATATTGAAATCTTGAGATACGAGTGCTTCAACATGGCAGGTTTTTTTTTTCTTTCCTTTGGAGATATAAACCGTCAATACATCGTTTGTGTGTTTTGAGTTGCTATCCAATGTTTGTGATACGACTGGTATTCCATGCCCGAGTCTTTCTGCGCGTATCGTAAAAAAATAGTTGTCCTAAACATTTCTTACCTGATTAGAACAAGTAATAATAATAATAATAATAATAATAATAAAAAAAAAAAAAAAAAAAAAAAAAAAAGAATAAATTTAATTTAATGAATGAATTAATATTTGAAAAAACTGTATTCACATCCAGTGTCATCCACTACATGTTCAAAACAAATGCATTTGAACTTGAGTGGATGAATAAAAAGTATTTCATGAACGATTGAAAATTTGAACAAGATATATATAGTGCGCTTGCGTACAATGATAGTGCATTATAAATACATTCTTGTAAAAGTAATTGGAAGGGTTCAAACCGATTGATTTCAATATAGGAGTGGTGCAAACGGATTTGGGAATGTTCGACTCGAATACAGTGTCCAAGGACGACGCATGCGCACTGGAGAGAGGGAGAGCACGTGACGCCTGATCCGAGTGCGCTACCTCTTTTCCCCCGTGATTAATCTTTGGAGAGATCAAAGGACAGATGGACATCATTTATTACCATTTAAGAACGCCCGGGTAAATGGACTTCGAGGGGGAAGGGGGGGCTGTGTCGCGTGAGCTTGTTAATTGAAAAGCGGCTCTCTGTTGGAAAATTGGAAAAGCAAACAGGTTCTGATTTGCTTTTTTGATCTCTGGGAGGCAGGGATGATGTCTGAATGTATACAATGTTTTTATTTTTCGGATAGGTGTGATACCTCTGTTAAGTTTTTTCTTTTTCTTTTTAATTTCTGCGTAGCGTTTAAAAGCAGACAGACAGAATTCGAAATACAAATGCGGTTCTGTGATGAATGCGGTATCTTTTTTTTTTTTTTCACCCTTAAAGTAATAAATCAAAATTTTTAAGTGGAGAAGAAAAGAATGTAGGTTTTTTTTTTTTGTTGTTGTTCCCGATTATATCTAGCGATCATTGAGTATAAGTGAAACTAATCTTTCTGAAAGGTATTCTTTTAGTTGCACCTATTCTTTTGATGTATATTTTGTATTAAATAGTGCTCAACATGGACATATATGGAATATAGATTTATTGGAAACAGTTTTTGTTTCCCGATCTCATAACAAAGCACACAATTTTCTCGAACAATAAATCTGAATTATAATTCTTTTCTTCATTCATTTCAGTTTACTACTGTGTCCAAAAAGTAAGACCAATTTTCAGTTTAAAATTCCGGGGCTTATGGAATCTCAACTTTTTTTCTTTTTTAGGTTGCTGGCACTGTCCTTTGACATCTGCGTCACCGGCTATTTTTGATTAATTGTGCAAAGAACTTGCATTCATTCAATTTTGTTTGCAGAAACGTAAAGAATGTTGCAGAAGGCATTCGGTGAGCATTCCTATTTCGGAAAGAAATTTTTAGAAGTGGTATAAACAGTTCAAAGAAGGCAGAGAATATATTCGTTATACTTTTGTTTTTACAGTTATAGCTTTTTTAACTTGAAAAATAAACTGGTATATACATGAAACGTATTCTGTTTTGTTTTATTTTGTTTGCTAAGCTTGTTTTGTTCTGTTCTATATTCTAAGCCGTTTGTATCAATAAATAAAAGCGATTTTTGAAAATTATAATTGTGAAAGGTAAAACTTATTTCAATTAAAAAAAAAAAAAAAAACAGTCACTGATGGGAACGAGTAGGCTTAGAACCCAATAGTTTCCTATCCAGTTACTCGTAATAAACCCTGTCCAGTATTTCCCATCATAAGCTACTGTTTCCACGAATACAAATAAAGTGATGCAATAAATCTCACCAAAAGTGCATCCATTATTCCTCCTGGCTTCATAAGAGCAGGAAAATCTATTGAGGGGAGGATGTTTTCCAAACCCCATTGAAGCTTGAAGAGAAAGCAGATACTTGATCAGACATCTGCTCTTACAGCTTCTCGATTCCAAGCACCCCCTACACTCATCACCCAATTGGGCGAGTTAATCCAGCAGAGAAAAATGTAAGGAAAATAAATAATAATGAACAAAAAGCGGACGAGAAAACATAAAAAAAAAACGAATCTTCCCCCAAAAGACAAAAAAAAAAGAGACCCGAACTCTTATAAAGTTTCCCATCCAACTGACTCCAGGAAATTACGGATAAAAATAAAATAAAAACGGGAGCAGCAGCAGCAGTGAGGGTGGGAGGGCCGAAACGGGGATGTGCGAGGTCCGATAACTGTAACCGTGCCTCTCTGGGAGGCCCCTCGACGGAGAGCTCATTAACAGGGAGCGATAAAAGGCACCCGCAAATCCATTTCTTTGGGACGTCCAAACAAATAAGAACTGCTGCCTCTGGATTAAGGCTCGCCCGAACCCGAACACATAAAACGAAAACGGCGTTCTGTAAATAAATCCCGCTTGGTTTATTTTCGCCTGTTTTTACGTCATCGTTCAGGGTGGTGGGCTTTTGAACAAGAGGTTTGGTTTGGTTTTGTCCCTCTGCGGTCATCTTGTGCACACGTTAGGCTAAACAGACCGGGACCTACAGTTTAAAGTGGATTCCGAACACTACAAATATCCACGGCACAGCCAGGACTCGAATCCGAAACTTGTGGTACCGAACGCCAGAGCGCTAGCCACTCAGGCCCCTTTGAACAAGAGGAGTTCAGTTTGAAACAAGACAAGCTATCTTATCAATGGAAGGGCTGATAGACTGATAAATCTGTAGGCAGAAAAGTCCTTTCCTTTGGGCCTCGAAAAGGAGAGGTTATCAAATATCCTCACTATCAATGAGTTGTTTTAAGGCGAAATTTGAAATTATTTCCAGTACAAGCATGATTTTCTTATACTTTCAGAAAATATGCTATCAGTTTGCAAAAACTCCTGTTTGCTTTGCGGACTGCTGTCTAAGTGGCTAGCGCACTGGCATTTGGTATCCCAGGCTTCAAGTTTGAATCCTGACGATGGTACGGATGTTTGTGAGGGGTTCGGAATCCACGTTAAACTGTAGGTCCCGGTCTGTTTAGCCCTCGTATGCACAAGACAACCGTAGAGCGATAAACCAAACCCAAACTACTTATTTTATTACTTGTAATTATTAATTGTGGCAAATTTTAATATGGTGCGAGCTTTCAAACCATAAGTCAACCACAATTTTAGTTATTTTTCGTAACTACGTGTAGTTCGAAGAACCATGGCAGGCGGCCAAATCAAAAGAATTCAAACCGGATAAGAGAGAATAAAGATGACTTCGGAAGGGTTTCAATTACCACAAACTAATTTAAATTTTTAATAATTCCATTTTTATTTACATAGTATCCATATAGATGTAATAAAATAGAGCGCGTTCCTCTATTCTGAAAGAACAGAAAGTTGAAGAAGCATCTCTCTTTTCGTACTGTGCTGCGTCGTCCCTTGACTTTCTGCACGCATTTATTCAAAAAGCGTAAACATATTACGAAACGGTTCTGAACATTCCTCTGAATTCTTCTCCTCAATCCATTCTTCTAATCTTCCATTTAGTTATGTTCTTACTAAACAAGATACATGAAATGCTACTGTGTTTATAACTCTCGGACCATTTTTGTAAGAAATATAATTTAAAAAAATTAAATATTCATTTAGATGATTTTTAATAATTATTTTTGGGGAAAAATGTTACTCAAAAAAATTTATGAATAGAATATAAAGGCAAAATATTTAGAAAAATTAAATTTATATTTATCGACGGCTAAAAAAAAATGAACCCTTTCTTTCAAAAATCGTTGCGTGATAGGAGACCTCCCCCTCATTAGCAGTGCATACGAAGTATATATCACGTGAGATGTGATCACATGAAGCCCCCAAACTGGCAATCCCGATTGGTGGTGCCTTTTATTATTACTGCATGATAATAACCAAAGAGAATTAGACGATAACATTTCAGAATAACTATTGAAAATTTCTCAATAACAAATTGATTTGCGCCGAATGTCTGACTTGCATCCCTCACAACTAATGGATTCGTCCGTTTCCGTTTTTGAACCAGATGTTTCACTTTCTACACAACTAAGGTGTTTGAACTGTAGTTTGAATCTTCGCTTTAGTTAACAGAAAAGGCCAAAAATTTCAGGTCAATTCAATTTTAAGCCTTTAATGAACTTAACTATTCGTTTCTACTTTCAACAAAACGGGTCTTTTTTAGAATTTACATAAAAATTGGGACAAAAAGGAATTTTGAACCGCCTAGGAAAAAGATATCGCGATCATCTGACTTACAGAAGAAGTAACCAGCCACTTGAATGTCACAGCCACTTTATGTCAGCCTCTGTCTTCTTTCACAGCCACTTGAATGTCAACCTCAACCCCTCATTCTTTGAACCATCTTGATTGGTTTGGTTTGCCACTATACGGTCATCTTGTGCACACTTTAGGCTAAACAGACCGGGACCCACGGCTTAAAGGGGATTCCGAACTACTACAAACATCCATGGCAACGCCTCGACTCGAACCCTAAACCTGTTTCACCGAGCGCCAGAGCGCTAGCCACTCGGCCATCAGGCCCCTTGAAGATCTTTATGGCCTGAAAATGCATCGTGCTCATACAAGGAACAAACTTTCTGTTCTCTGTGAACTGTTCCAGCACCGAGAAGCTTCAACCCATTTTCAATCAACTTTCCGCAATTTCCTCTTCCCCCAAGGCAGGGAGGGGAAGGAAAAAAAAAACATAAAAAGAGCAGATGAGGAATCTTGAACATTCCTCAGCATTTGCTGCGTGTAATGGATCAGTGCGTTGTTGATGCTTGGCAGACAGTGATAAACAGCGCCAGAGAAAACAAACAATGGACCATTTATTTTGGTCGTCTTGATAAAGTTCGAGCTTCAACAAATGTCGGAAATGACAGCGATACCTGCACGCGAGACACATTTGTGGAACGTCGACTGCGCTTTCTTATCAACGGATGGAATGGAATGTTTTCTTTTTCCTTCTCGAGACAGGAAAACAAACATGTACTCAGATAGGTAAAAAATTTCTTTTACTTAAATGTGGTACTGCAGAATGTAAATGACTTAGATTGAAGGGTTTTTTTTTTTTCTCTCTTTTAATGAAAAGTGATTTTTAAAATGAAGCTTTGAACACCAAATCTCATTTTCTATCAATGTTCAATTTATGCTGCAATGTTGAGGATCTTGAGCAATTTTTCTTTTCCTTTTTGAAGAGCGCTCTTTTAGTGTTGTATTACCATTGTTACTATTATTTTGTTAATCAACAGGATTGTGTTTCCATGAAGCACATAATTTATCGTTGTGTGTTGAATACTGTTGTGGTTATTATGCAAACCAATCCCTCAATGTCAGTTAGTTCTCTTTTGATTTTTGTATTTATATGTCGTGCTCTTATAATAAATAAGATACTATATACTTTATATAACTAATTGATTGAATATAAAAATATACATGGATTTGTTTTTATCATTTTATTAACCTTACATTTAAACATTAATCATTAATTCAAATTTTCATCTTATTTGATAAAACCAAATGCCGCAATGGCCCTCATGATTGAAAAGAATATTTAATAGCATGGTACATTGAGCGTATAATCCGGTTTTCTCCAAATTCATTATAGCATTGTCGTTTCTTTTTTAATCTTTCACTTTTGTTTTGGAGTAGGTTACTTTTACGAATGCCGACGGCAATGTAAAATACAAATAATAATGATTGACGGAATCACATTTACCTTCCATTTCACTGTGAGGAGGTGACTGATGACCAATGAATCTGGTTGATTTAGGATCGTTGAATTTTGAGGAGCCCTAGATACTAGGAGGTTGAAAACAAACTTTTAAAATCCGCTGTTTCTCATGACACAAACCATATCTAAAAACATTAAGCTTTTTAAAATATTTCTTTCACACCAAGTCAAAAATGTTCCACCACTCTGTCTAATAATACAAGCTACGATTTTACTCTGCCGGAAAATGCTAAACGCCCCAGGGCTGTTCTTTACAATTTTCAAAGTTCCTGTTACGTCGAAACCCATGTCCCCCTGCTTAGGGAGGTCAACGCCCTATGTCCAGAAAAACATCCTGTCTGTGGGGGTGTCTGGCAGGGGTGAGCTGACGGGAGAGAGAGAGAAAGAATGTAAGAAGGGAGTTGAACTTCTGCAACCAAAGAGAAAGGTTGTGTGAGCAGTGCATCTTCGAGCTTGATGGCTGCATAAACTAAAGAAGATGAACTTCTGCAACCAAAGAGAAAGGTTGTGTGAGCAGTGCATCTTCGAGCTTGATGGCTGCATAAGTAAAAGAGTTCAATAAGTGTAACCAACGAGAAAGGTTGTGTGTGGCAGTCCATCTTCGAGCTTGATGGCTGCCTAAATAAAGGAGATTAAATTTATACAGTCCATTCCTTTCTTCGTGTCTGTGTCGAAGATTATTTGAGTTTATATTTGTGTGTACGAGCTATCGAACATTTTGGTCCAGTCTCCTGGAGACGGATTAGTTGAGCAATGAGATAGAGTGATCCATTGGATTTCCACGAATCGTTGGCTGCATTCTACCATGAGTTCGGTAGGTGAAGTTTAATAATTGTAATGTGTTAGTTGCTTTCGTTTGTTGTGTTAATTTAGGTTAATTAAGGTATTAAATTAGAGTGTTTAGTTTGACAGGTGTGTTAAGTTCTGCAGAGCATTGTTAGTGAATTTAAGTGAATAATCAATGTCTGTTTCTTTAAATCTAAAGAAGGATGAGCTAAAAGAGGTAGCGGAAGAGATGGGCTTAACCATTCCAGTCAATGCTAGAAAAATAGAGTTGATTGACTTGATCAAATCCAGTCATGTCTATAGAAGCAGGATTGAAATAGTGCGCAATCTTGTGGATGATGTTTTAGAAGAAAGAAGGGAAAAGAAAAGAAAAATTCGAGTGGGACAAACGAGTACGTGAAATAAAATTAGAGATAGAGAACATTTAGTTGGCCAAACTTGAGAAAGAGTTGGAATTTGAGAAATAGAAAAGGGATTCAGCTAAAACTTCCCAAATTAGCTATAATAAAGGAGTGAGTGATGACTCTTTGTCTTCCTCAACTGAAGATGAGTCATGGCCCAATAGTTTAGATTCTTTAACTTCTATTAAGAAAAATGTTACTTCATTATCAGTTGTGAAGCCAACATCAAACGTGTGTAATCTTACTCCCCGACCAATTTCCAATGTTTATAATTCAAGTTGTTTTGCGTCAAATACTTCTGCACAGCAAAACAGTGCAAAAACTGACAATGTTCCAGAAAAAGGTGTTTCTAACAAAGTCAGTACAATAGAGAACTTGAACGAATCCAAGAAATCAAGTGATTCAAACAGCAACACTTCTCGCCACCAAACTCAAACCTCTCATATTCCTTCAACAACATCATCTGTGTCAGAAGCAAGTAAAGAGAAACCTAAATCTATTGAGTCTCGCAGTGTAAAACCTGTAGTTCCTTCTAAGCCTGCATTACCTGTAAAGCCTATGATTTCTAATCAACCACGTACTTCTGTGAAAGAAAATGATGTTGAGGAGAGTGATATAGAAAATTCAAATCTTATTCTTCAGAATACTGTGTTCAGCTTTGTGGTGTCTGGGTGCAGCACCACAGGAAATGTAAATAGAGAACATAGTGGACTAACCAAAGTTGATTTTCCATTGAGAAAAGTTGGTCAGTAGAAGGGTTTGAGAAATTGGAATTAACAGGTGATAGTGAAAATTCTACATGCGAGAAAATAATTGAGGAAAAAGTACCAGATGCTACTTATGCAACTCATCATGGTGTTTACTGGCCTGAGAAATTACGAGTAGTTGATTGTTCCTCAAAGACCATGAATGGAGCTACCATCAATGGTTCAGAGATAAGAGTGGACTCATCGAGGTGATGGAGTTAAACGAGGAGACCGTGGTGATGGAGACATCCGTGGCAGTAAAGATGGTGGCTATTCCAGTGGAGATAAACGAGGAGACTGTGGAGGAGGAGAATACCGTGGAGTCAGAGGAGATGGTTTCCGTTATGGAGGAGATAGAGGAAGCAGATATGGTAAACCATCAGATGGATGTGGTGGAGTCTACAGGAGTCGTTCAACTATGGGACCGTCCAAGAAACAGAGGTAGTTGGTAAGGGAATATGCCCTGAACGGCAAATGCCATTGCCGAACCTCAACTGTTCGTGTGAGAGTATAACATCTGTTACAGTTGGTGTTTAATATGCTTCAATGGTCTTCAACGTTTAATTTTGAGAATTCATCAACTACTTTTGTGAATGTGCCTTGAAGCTTAAGACATCTAAGTAGTTTATTGCAGTGAGTCGAAATCAAGTGATTAAAATACTTTCGTGCTCATCAGAGTTGCTACAATTCATCGATTGTTATATGATTTCCAGTGATACCACATTAGGTGAGACCAGAGTTCCTGGCTGGAGAAAAGTATCCTGATCAACCAAACCAGATCCTTGAAAAACAGGACGAGAACTTTTCTGAACTGAGTGATCCAGTGTTGGTGAGAACAAATTGTTTATGAAACAAGTGACTGAAATTTCATGAACTATTTATTGAGTTTAAGTAATAATTATATAAAAGTTTACATATTTAGATTTATTAGAAATACCAAGTGTTTATCATTTAAATTAAATTATTCAATTGATAATTTATTTATATTGATAATTTATATATATTATTATTGTTTAATTATTCATGCATGATAGAAATTAATATTGCTGAGATATTTCTGGTAAAATCTATTCAACAAGAAAGGTTTTCAAAAGTCTATTGAAAGATAAGAAACTTATGTCGAATTAAAATCTTTAAATCCCTTTTAGATTTAGATGGAATCTTAAGAGTAGGTAGACGTTTGAGTGATGCGGAATGTAGTTGTGATAAAATACACCGTATAATATTGCCTAAAAATCATGCATTTACTGAGATGTTAATTTCTTATGACCATATAAAATATTTCATGTAGGATTATCTGCTCTTTTGTGTCATGTACGTGAGTAATTCTGGCCTATAGGTGGAAACTCTATTTGCAGAAAAATAGTGCATAAATGTGTTATATTTTAAAGTAAAACCAATTGTGTCAACACAATTAATGGGTAGTTAACCAAGAGATATATAGTTACCTTGAATTATCGATTTAATGTTTAAGGAGTAGATTTCTGTGGACCATTTTTGGTTAAAATTGGTAAACAAAAGAAAGAGTATTGTGTGTAAAATGTATGCATGTTTATTTGTTTGTTTTGTATTTAAGGCAGTACATATTGAGATTGTTTCTGAGTTATCATCCGAATCCTTTATAGCTGCTTTAAAAGATTTATTGCACGTAGAGGCAAATGTGCTAAATTATACTCTGATAGTGCAAAAGAATTTTGTAGGTGCGAACAGAGAAATTCAAAAGTTTCATTTTAGAATAGTAGTTAAAGGTGCTAGTTTAAATTATGAAGAGTTTAACTATATGTATACAAACTGAAGCAATTTTTGAATTCTAGACCATTGAGTCCAATTTCAACTGATAGTGATAACCTCGAAGTTTTAACTCCAGCCCACTTTTTGATTAATCGATCAATGAACGCTATTTTAGAGCCTAATTTAATTGATTTAAAAGATAATAATCTTAATAAGTGGCAAAGGGTAACTAAAATAGTTCAATTAGTGTGGAAAAAATGGCACCGTAGCTATTTAAGTGAATTGCAACAAAGCAATAAATGGGTCTTTGAAAAGACAATGTAAACATTAGTGATTTAGTGCTATTGGTTGATAATAATTTACCTACTTACAAATGGTCTCTAGGCAGAATAATTGATATTTATTATGGTGTTGATAATAAAATCAGAGTGTTTAATATAAAAACCCAGAGTGGAATTTTTTAAGAGACCAGTATCAAAAGTGTGTGTTTTGCCTATGTCAGAGTAATTTCCTTTAGAGTGCCTTTGTTTATATTCATGGTATTATGTTTGTAAATTGTTTAAATTTAGTACAATATATATATATATATTCATTTTTCAATGACTTATTATATGTTTAGAATTGTTAATTTTGTATGTTAGAATGATTTATTGTATATTATTGAATGTTTAGTAAACATATCAATGGGTGGCGGTATGTTACGTCGAAACCCATGTCCCCCTGCTTAGGGAGGTCAACGCCCTATGTCCAGAAAAACATCCTGTCTGTGGGGGTGTCTGGCAGGGGGTGAGCTGACGGGAGAGAGAGAGAAAGAATGTAAGAAGAGGGTTGAACTTCTGCAACCAAAGAGAAAGGTTGTGTGAGCAGTGCATCTTCGAGCATGATGGCTGCATAAGTAAAAGAGTTCAATAAGTGTAACCAACGAGAAAGGTTGTGTGTGGCAGTCCATCTTCGAGCTTGATGGCTGCCTAAATAAAGGAGATTAAATTTATACAGTCCATTCTTTTCTTCGTGTCTGTGTCGAAGATTATTTGAGTTCATATTTGTGTGTACGAGCTATCGAACAGTTCCTAAACTAACTCGTCCTTTTATCATCAATTCTAGCAGCAGTTACCCTATCCTCCTGTGGAATCTCTTTTTATTTTGACAGTTTAATGTTTTATATTATTCTATTTTACTGTTTCATATTATTTTTTTTTCTTTAATTACTTAATTATTGTATTTCATTAATTTTTACTTAATTTAATTTATTAATTTTTGGTATTATTTTTAATTTTATTTCAATTTTCTTCTTCAAATTTTTAATTTGCGAACATTTTTCTAACTACTTATTTCCTGCTTTTTGATAACCATGTTTCTCCTACTTTGCCATGTACTCATTTCGACCAGATAGGAGTTTAAGACGCAAGGTTCCGATAAACTGTAAAGACTGACTCTGTCGAATAATAGAACCGATTTAACCAATTTTAATGCAGTTTGTATATTGTGGTTATTTTCACTGAAAGGCACTAAATTTTAAACTAACTGACATCGGAGTTAAGAAGAGATTTACTGCATCTAACTAGCAATGAGCCCGCAGAGAGATTTATGGCTGGTAAAAACGTGGCCGATGGAGGGGAAGGCCATTTGGAAGGTGAAGTCCGTCTGCAGAGCTCGTTTTCCTTTTTCCAGCGCAAAATAAATCGTCTATCTTCGCCCAGACAAGAGAACTCGGCCTGTCATCGGACAAAAGACAATTTGTTTAACTTGTCATCCGGAGAGGGAAAGGAATGCCGCATTCGGAGTTTCATTTGCAAGCAGGAATGACGTTGCGTAACTTGATTTTAAAATCATGGCCGCCTCATTGCTCCATCGGCTTCAAAAAGGAGTTTGGCGCTAAGTGGAATCATTTGGATACTTTTCAACAAACTCTAATGATCTAGCATCAGGGATGGGCAAACTTTTTATTTGTCGCGGGCCAAAAATCGAACGAAAAAAGGTTTGTCGGCCAAGATAAATTTTTAAAAATATTTATAATATTAATAACCATTTATTATTACCATAATATTTATAATATTATTAACCAATAATATATATACTTAATTTTTGAAATATTTTCAATAATCCAAACAAGCACTAGCTACGCTATAATTTTAATAATTTCATCACTATTCACAATGATGCTATATGTCCACAATTAATAATATTAGAACTCACGCCAAAAGAAAGAGCTGAAGCTTTTGTGCAGTCTGCCAAATATGTGACGTCTAATACATCTATATTGGATTCCCATATGTCTGCTTCCGTGAAAGAGATAACGCTTGTTGACGCCAATCTACAGCTATAATTAACAAGAACTTCCACCTTTTAACACTTTACCGATTGAAAGCTGTCTGTGCTTGCTATTTATGTTTTGTAGATCAAAATAGAAAAGTAAAAAAGATCACTTCCTTTGAAAAAAAATAATATTTAATCAAAGTAGAAAAGGAGATGGATGCATAATATATAACATATATTTTCTTTTAATTTGCCTCTTCGACCGGCAAATTAAAATTCTACCCGCCCCGGACAGAACCTTCCGGCGGGCCGTAGTTTGCCCATCCCTGATATAGCATGAAATACGATGACACAAAATATCTCAACGAACGTGGCGCTTCTACGGAACACCGGACTCTACAGTTCCATTTATTCGTAAGAAACAAGTTTCAAAAAAGACTCACTGCACTGGTCTTTAAGGAATTTCCTAAATTTTACTTTCCTTCTTTAGTGTGCTTTCGAACAAAAACTGAAAAAGTACATATGCTTTTCTTTCTCTTACCCTGATGGTTATGATAGCTCGTCTTCTTTTCTGTAAATTATCAGAATGATAACAAAAAAAAAAAAAAAAAAGAATGAGAAATGACAACAACAAAAAGTACAAAACGAAAAAGTTATTTAACTTTTCCAAAATTCAGATTTGGAGCAGATATCACACTACAAATAAAACACTTTCATCTAACACTCTCGACATCCTATTGATATTTGTGACAGCCCTCACCACAGAAAGATTGCCGATGTCATTATTTACTCGCATCAAAGTGACAGCAAATCAAATGCGATCTAGTTTTCGTAAGAAATACCCCCGAAAATGTAATTCTCCTTTCTCTTAAACTTTTTTCAAATGTGGATGTTGTACGGAAGTGGTGTCACCTAGATAACGCTGAATGTTCTAATTCGGGTATCAGGGTGAAGCAAAAGTTTACTGGATACGAAAACAACAAAGCGTTCTTTCCACCCAGAGTGCTCGTCTAGAATCAATGAATGTTGAACGTCAGTGCATCCAGGTGTATGCTTTCAACAAAAACTGTGCACACTCGCTCGCAGGTGCGCAATTTCGAAATTATTCGTCCTTCTCTTTAATGAGGAACATTTAATTAGAGAGATATTGTGTTCTCATCTGGAAGTCGTTAGAGGAACCCAAGGTCGATTGCTGATTAGAGCACGATTTTGAGACATTTTCTAGTGAGCAGGTTAAATCGTCCAGAATAAAAAAAGATGAAAATGATTTTGAGAAAATCGGTCACAAGCGCTCGAATTCGAATGCCTTTCTTTTTTTTAGGCATTTCGAATAGCCCCACCCCCACCTTGTTTTCAGCATTACATTTGACAGATTAACATCCCAGTTTGGATGTCCCCATCAGCAAGGGCTCCGATTAAAATGGTCAGCTTAAAATTTACGCATGAACTTTAAAATGCAAGATTCGGCGGCACCTAATTGTTCCAATCCCGGCAACTAAAACCGTACCGAAATGCTGCCAGCCAGGAAAGGAGACTTAAAAATCTGTAGGGTTAGAAAGTTCTTCCCCTTGGTTTCGAGAAGGAAATGGGGTAGTTTACGAACCTTTCCAATGCCTGCTTGGTGTACGTTTCACAGTAGGGTGTCATAAAATGGATGTAGAAGGCCAACAGTTACATAACTTGGATAATACTGAATCTGCTATATTATTTTTTTTTTATTATTATTATAACAGAATACATCACAATCATTGAAGCCAACTCATTTCAATCTTCCGAGTACAGAATCTAGTGACGATCTAGCTCAAGCCAAACACATTCATTTCCCAAGAGACGTTTTAAATTCTTACCAATTAAAATAAAAAATCAAGCGTTTGTGCACGATCAGAAAGCCAACCTAAATTTGAATCTTCAACACAAAAGAAAGGAAATTAAATAAAACACTTGACAGTAAGAAGGCATCAAGAAAAAGTAAAGAATCCTCAGCAGAATGCAACCGCAGACAACGCCGTCTGGCTGGTAGACAGGCCAAGGCCGAAAACTCAGCCCCCCTTCCTTCCCTCAGAGCGAATGGCCGCTTGTTACTTGTTATTCGTTTGCAACCTGTTTTACCTGAGAGCAGCGGTCTCGAAAGGCGGAATGACAGATCTCCTTCCATTAGCAGACGAAAAACCTGGAGGGGGTGGGAGGGGAGGAAGGGAGGGTAAATGAGTCGTTCCCAGAAGTGAAATATGAGGAGATTTAATTTAGAGCGGATATTTATTGAAGTATCATTTATTGGACTGTATCTCCTCACTACCAGAGGTGGGAGCATTTTCAAAAGAGTCGGTTTGAAAATCCAACTCTCCACTCTTTTATAAAAATAATTTTGGTTTTCTAAAATTCTTCGAACTAATATTAAAAAATAGACTTCGAAGCAGCGTTTTTTTTTTACAGGGCAGGATTGTTAACCCTGCGCCCAACAGCAAAACCAGGAGGGCCAGGTCCTGTTTATATGCATCTGAAACAGGCTCACTGACAGCAAGAGAGGAGAAAATGTTGGCAATCTTTGAAAGAAAAGTCCTACGAACTATTTTTGGGCATCCATGACAATGAAAATTGGCGAAGAAGATACAATTTTGAACTTTACAAACTTTTTAGAAATACTGACATTCTAAAATTCGTTAAACTGAACAGAATGAGATGGGCCGGTCATCTCATGAGAATGGAAAGTGATAGAGCTGCTTTAAAGGTTTTCAATGTAACCCCTTTTGGACAGCGACCAAGGGGAAGTCCGAACAAGAGATGGGTCGACTACTTAGACTCTGATTTCAATGTTATTAAGAACAAAAACTGGAGGTCCACGGCCAAGAGGAGAACAGCCTGATTGGATCTTTTAAAGAAGGCCCACAACGCTGTCGAGCCACTTATGATGATGATGAATATTAAAATTACCTGTTAAAGGAAAAATTCAATTGTTCCTTCCATCTTAGCAAAAACAGTGACTGCTTTGGCAGTAAACACTTGAGAGGCTTTTACCACCGAGGCCTATGAAAAGCTATCTCAGATCCATCATCAAAGATCTTACTCGGGCTATTTTATAATAACCCATTGATTTGGTACTGTTATTGTTACAGGATGGATGCACTTTTGTAAGCAACAGTTAAAATAGTAATGTTTTTTTTTTTTTGCAGAAATTGCTTTTATAGGCAGTAAGAGTTTCAATAACAATCATTGAATTTTGACCTTTTTTCCCCACATTCTTCTAGATTAAAAAAGAAAAATCATATTACATAAAATGACCGAAAAGAGTCTGGAGTCGGTGCAAAACAAGAGTAGTCGGGAATTGTTTCGCCGACTTCCCACTCATTACAAGGCACCGTTTCGGTTAAACGGCAGGGAAGAAAAGGGAAAGCGCACCTCTCAGAGCTCACAGCAAAAGCCCGTTGCGCAGAATGCAGTAACACACCAACTTGAAGCTAACTCGGACTTTCTTCTTTTGGCAACACTGTCACATCGCAGGAACTCTTGCTTGAGTGTTTCATTTGTCATATAATTCGCCAGCTTCCTTTTCACTTTACTTCCTTGGTAAAACATCTACACAATCGGTTTTTTTGGTGTAAGAAAAAAAAAAAATTTTGGCGGGCCAAGATAAATTTTTCTAAAATTTTATAAACAATATATAAGTATTACAATTCAAATATGTTAATGAGATGAGATTGAGATTCGAAGTGAGATGTACTGATTCGAAGGAACGAGGCTAAATGCTATCTGTTAGTCAACTTCTGAAATAATTATTTCTAAGGTTCGTAGTTGAAAACACTTGTTCACTTATACTATAAGAGAAATCAAACATAGCACTGATTTTCTGGGTGTGAGATATTAAATTTGGGAAACTTGCTTTCGATAAGAATTTGTAAAACTCTAACTTTGGCAGATTTAGAAACAACTGCTTAAGATGATTATTAGATTGCAACTCAATTAATTCAACCTGCACATCTGACCTCACAATTTACGTTGAAAGGCATGATAAAAATATCTAATTCTGTTTGAATGCCCCTTTGGAAAACAGAAAGAAAAAAAAATAATATTTAATCAAAGTAGAAAAGGAGATGGATATATAATATATAAATATGTATTTCTTTTAATTTGCCTCAGACCGGCAAATTCTATCCGCGGGCCGGATAGAACCTTCCGTCGGGCCGTAATTGGCCCGCGGGCCGCAGTTTGCCCATCCCTGGTATAACTGATTCATGATTAGAACGTCGTGTTTTCGGAGCCTGAATGGCCGAGAGTCTAGCGCTCTGTGACACAGGTTTCGGGTTCGAGTCCCGGCGGTGCCATGGATGTTTGCAGTGGTTCGGAATCCACTTTAAGCCGCAGGTCCTTTTATCATTTGACTAAGAGCGTCACGCAGCCAAGTCAGACTTTTACCTAAGGGTGCTCCATCACAACAAAAGCCGCCCTCTTTCCCTCCATCCATGAGTAGATTACTCATGGGTTGTCCGTCCGCACTGCAGGACACTGAGGATTAGTCACAAACAAACGCCATGTTTTCACGTCTAGTTTGAAGTGTGGATCACTTTAAGACTAACCATCACTCGAAAGATCATCGCGCAGGGTAAAATTCTGGTGAAGCGAGGAGGAGACCCACAAGTTTAGTTCCCGCTGTTATATCTCAGGATTCAGATCGGGAACGAGCGTTATAAAAATACTAAAATCCACAACGAACTGAAATCTGCACGAAGATTCAACGATTGTAAAAAAGAAAGTGGGAGCAAAATTCGTGGAAAAGTATTCAGATAGTCACAATTCATAAGACACATTTCATTCATAAATCATGTGTCACAATTAAGATAGACAACGTGAATGTAGATAACGTCACTAGTACTTGGGCACTCCTAGTTATTGAGCCAATGGATTTGAGTGATGCGAATAACTGTGGAAGAGCCTATGGATATTGAGAGAGCTTCAGAATGAATGAATGCTAGAGTGAATGTCTACATCCGTCATTCATTCCTTTGTTTCCTTATTTCATTCCTTACTCCTTATTGCCATGCATTAAGACCACAGACCAGCGCCGTGCTGGCTTCTTTTTCAGACCCTATGTAGCAACCTAGCTGTTAGTCAGGAAGGTGGACTTCAAGAAGGCCACTAACAACCCACAGACGAGATGGAAGCAAAGGAAGGAATTTCAGGGTTTCAGTTGTTTTCAATTGTCTCGCATGAGAGTGTCATTAACAGAAAATCTGGAAAAATCCCACCAGGGATTCCGCAGATTGCAATTTTGGAAAATTATAGAGGGTAGACTGTATAAAGGACAGCAATTTCATTACATATTTTTTTTTAAGTTAGTGTTTTTTGGTAGTCCATGTTCCCAGTTAAACAAAAAATTGATATTCATTTCTATTGAAAGTTGTAGAGCGAGCGGCGTGATTTTCGACGAATTTGCATATCACGCAACTTCCGAGGATTACTCCACAGTAAATAGAAAAAGAAACACATCGCATTCTGATCGTGACTAATTTTAGTAAATAACATTTCGTTGCTATTTTTAAATACTAGGCTCCGTGACATTAACTCCTAGAACGACAGATATATATATATATAACAGATTCAACGTTGAACAGGCTGCACGAGCAGTATGTGCATTGCGTTCACAATGTGCTACTACAGTCTGGAAGGAATACATCCAACTGTGCAAGATAATTTAAGAAATACAGTAAATTTGAAGTAAAATAAATTTAATTTTCTGACGTTACAACGTTCTGACGTTCGACTTTAAAAAATTTTTTAAAAGGTCTCTATTTAGATTTTAATTTGTTTCTAAACAGTCTTTTGTGTGATCTTTCCGTCGGATTTTTTTTTCCCTGAAGCCTTTTGTGTAGTACTGTGAGCGCTGGACTTTTACTTTGTTGCTCTGTTCAAATAAATAATAATATCCATTTAACCTGAAATGTCAAACTCAAATTACATAAATAACTTGAAACATTAAATGGACAAATAAATAATTGTAATCAAATGTGGTTGCGATTTTCTTAAATCACGAAAGCTACATAATTTTTTTACACACACATTTTGCTTTTCTACGATTAAAAAATATATATATTAGTTAAATGACCCCTTTCGGACTTGGAAAACAGGCGAAATATGAGACATGTTCCCTAATAGCTATGGAAAGTAAACAAATAAATATTATATCATTACACAGAATCCTTGCTTTGTTGAGTTACAAAGCTAGAATTCTTAAAATTCCATAGAAAAATGATCCTCCTGAATTAGGAATTTGATGATGATCATTTTCATCATCATCTGGAATTTGACGATGAAAATGATCATCATCCGGAATTTGACGATCAAAAATGATCATCAAATTTCCTACTTCTACTATTTTTCCATGGTAACGTGCAGGAGGGCCTAGGTTTGAATTCGTTGGCCGCATGGTTGCAGTTACTACTTTCAGAAACGAGGACGCGCGTTGCCGATTGTGACAATGTGTGTGTGACAAGCGATTCGCATCGACTGACTGGTGGACATTTTCCGAGTTTTCCCCCATATAACATGCAAATGACATTTGCCTTTAAAAGAGACATTGGAAGAGACTGTCCTCCTCTCATCACTCTCATAGGTAGGCTGTTTGTGGGATACACAAGTAATATATGAGATCCAAAGATATTACACACATTGCCCCCCAATACAGAAAAAATTATTTAAATAAAATAAACAAAATTACATTGTATAGCAAATATGAAAAAAAAAATTAAAAACCAATTAATAAACAAACAACAACCTCATGACAACCTCACCCAAGTCATAACCAGGGATTGTGAAAAGCTTATTATTTCACTCTTCGTTGCCCTGTTGAACATCAGACCCTGCAACATGCACTTAGCGAAAGTACACGTTGCAGTTAAAAACTCACCTTTATCAAATATATTTTCTCCTGAAAACGCAATTTGCAACAGACAATGCCTACCACAACCCATTTAGTCTGTGATCGCATTAGCAGTGCAGGCTTCTTCCTGTTTGTTTTATCAATAAATGACGTATTTCTTAGTGTTTGACCTTGATATTCAAACTTTTAAAAACTAGGAAATAATTGGCCATTGGCGTTTATTTCGTTACCCTCAAGCATTTCATACGTTAAAAATACTATTGACCACTACTAAAACCGACATTTATATGTATAAAAAAAAATTTCTGTTTCACAACCGATTCTCATTCCATTAACCGAAGTCATCAAAAGCCATCGAAGTATTCTAGGGAGGCCGACAAGTTTCTTTTGCTGTGAGCCATCCAATTAAGGAGATGGCACGCGAAATGGACAATGGGGGAAGAAGGTGTCGGAAGATGTCTGCAGGCCCAATTAGCAGCGGACACTCGTGTGAGGACAGTGCCCGCAGGGTGAAGGGGGCAGAGGAATCACGTGCCGTCCATTCAGCCACTGGAGTCGTATTGGGATGATCTTCAGTATGACATCCCTAATGAAAAGCAAGAAGGGTTTTCCCTCCGTGGTGTCCATTGGGATGTCATTTGCCTTCGAAAGGGTTGTACACAAAACGCCGGTTACTCCAGGTAGGATCAGTTTAGAATAGTAAAAAAAAAAAAAACGTAGTTACGTATTTCATATTAAGGGTGTTGTTCGGTGTTGGGTGTTTTTTGTTGTCATTTTTCAATTCCTTCTATTAGCTCACACTCTCCCTATATATATCTTGTTCAAATTTTCAAACGTTCATGAAATACTTTTTATTCACTCACTCGAGTTCAAATACATTTTTTTAACTTGTAGTGGAGGACACTGGATGTTAATGCACTTTTTCAAATATTAATTCAGAAATTAAATTTAATTAATTCGTTTTTAGTTTTTTTACATTTAAGTTGCATGTATCTAGCAATAGATGGCGCCAGATAAACTTAAAAAAACGAATGAAAATTATTTATAAAGGACTAGATAATAGAGGATAATAATAATTTGCAATAGAGTGTGAAAAAGTAGGAATTGACTTTAATTTTTTTTTTTTATATTACTTGTTTTCATTGAAAATAAAACATGAATAACATATTATCATTCACATAGTTCCTGAAATGCAATCTAATTCGCACTAGCAAGAAAGTTTCACAATGGAAAATTCAAACGAATTCCGAAAATAATGACACTAAGCGTATGTAAAATTGGCCTTCTATATTTAAGAGTTGCTTTCGCGAATCTTGTTAATATTCAATGGATTTTATTTGTTGCTTGATGACGATTAGCAACCCTTTTAAACGAGGCGATCCGAATTCATTTTTAGGAAAAGATGTCAAGAAGTGCTCGAATGGCACGACGTGCAGAATTGGGGCTACCTTTCTGCATTCGTCTTTCAGCGAAGGAAAGCGGGTACAGTGTGAGCGCCTGCTGAATCCATGCCGCTGTGCGCCATTCCATGAAAAAGCACATTCCTCATTCAGCACAAAGCAATTTCTCATTCAAAAAAAATGTAAAAATTAAGTATTTTTCCTATTTTTAATACGCTTTTATTAGTTTCACCTGTATGTTTGTTTGTAACTGACTATTTGGGCTCGATTTCGCCCGACTTTAAGCGATCAAATTTAATTTAAACGTTGTAGACTTATCAAAATATTTTAGTGTCATCGGTCCTTGATAAGTTTATTACTTCATCATGATTAGGATCGCCAGGATGAGTGATTTTATTTTAACAGCTTACAGCTTAAGCTTAATTACTTTTACAGACTTACAGCTTAATTTCTTTTTAATTAACAGCCTTGTATGACTCGATCCAAATTGTAATGAAACACTAAAAGTGTAGTGCAATACAAACACTAAAAGTGTAGTGATATTACTAAGGTAACGCCGAATCTGTTACATACCTGTCGTTCTAGAGGCAATAGTCCAGTTGAGATGGAATGGAATGTTTTTTTAACACGCTTTTATTAGTTTCACCTGTAAGTTTGTTTGTTTGTAACTGACTCTTTGGGCTCGATTTTGCCCTACTTTAAACGTTGCAGACTTATCAAGGACCGACGACACTAAAATAGTTTGATAAGTTTATAATCTCAGTAGGATTAGGATCGCCAGAATGAGTGATTTTATTTTAACTTATGAAGAGCCATGTTAATCCATGTAGAATGAAAGTATTCAGTAAAGACATTCAAACCTACGTGGGACAGTGGCACAACGGATAACGCCTGACTACGGATCAGGAGATTCCCTGTTCGAATCCTGGCTGGCTCGACCTATTAGCATTTTGCCTTTGTGTTACTCAAAAATTAGATTATTGTAAGAACTACGGTTCCAGTCCTCCGTACCAGGACCTCGTTTAAATATTATAGTTAAAAAAAACTAAAAAAAATACGCTTTTTCAGAGTTAGTCAAACTAAAAAATAAAAAATAATTGTTAACATAAGAATAAAATGACTGACGAGAAAATGAAAGCCACTATTCTAAAAAGCGTGGGATGCTCGAAATCAATCGCTATAATTTTTCACTCGTTTCATTCCGAAATGCAGAGTTAGTTTAAAAATGTCATACAAAGCACCCCACATTTTCAGAACAGTTCATTTTCTCGTCAGTCATTTTATTATGTTAACAATTATTTTTTACTTTTTAGTTTGATTAACTCTAAGAGCGTGTTTTTTTAAACTATAATTTATTTACCATATGGGTTGTTAAGGTTGTCGGAATTTCTTTAATTTAATTTTTGTAATTTTAAGTAAAGTAAACTTAAGTAAGTTTAACCCTTGCTCCATAGGATGTGGCGATCCTTCAGTTCTAAAAATCCGACGTCGAATACAGGTTAATGAGTCACCCTAAGCAAGTTAACAAACCGCATGTTCACCGCCAGAGTCACATGCGACAAATGAATGGGCTACCTGAGTTTCCGCCGGACGAATGTCCTTCGGTTTAACAAGGACATTTGCATAATGGGTCCTGCGTTTGACATCCATTACGACCGCAACCCATTCGATGCCTATTTATACGGACCACTTAAATTATCAGAGCATTTAATTTTCGTGTCTTCGAAAACGACTTCTGCGTCGTCGCTTGTAATCATCAGACAATCAGATCGGGTTGAAATGGAACCAGCGGTACTGTAGCGGAGAGTTTAACTACTCGTTTAACGATCATTCAAGATGAGTAATGTCGGCCTTTTTGTTCAATTCCTTCCATTAGCTCCCACTCTCCCTATATATATATCGTGTTCAAATTTCCAATCCTTCATAAAATACTTTTTATTCATCCACTCCAGTTCAAATACATTTTTTTTTTTTTTTTGGAACTCGTAATAGATGACACTGGATATTAATACATTTTTTTTTTTTTTCAAATACTAATTCATTCATTAAAGTCAATTAATTAATTAATTACAGTTTTTTTTTTAGATTTAAGTTGCATGGATCTAATAATAGATGGCGCCAGATGTAAGAGGAAAATTTCAATTTTACTTGTAAAGGACTTTTCTGCAATAGAGTGGGAAAAAAAGTAGCAATTGACTTAAATTCTTCTTATATTACTTGTTCTCCGGTAACATTAGTCACATCAGCAGTAACACATTAAAAGTTAAAAAGCTAGATTGAGATATTTTTAACCTAATGCATTCTTTCAGAACCCAAACTTGCTTTACTACAACAATATCTCGACATTCCTCAGATCCGTTTGATTTCTCAAAAGCTCCCCTGACGGATGGCTTCGGCCTGGGCGTTTTAATGTCTTTGAATTCTCAAAAGCTCCCCAAATTCGATTCAACGACAGCGTTTTGCCGCTTGGGAAGTGTAACGCTATTTTAAATTACATTACATTACATTATTATTACGTTTATAATAATGTAGGCATTCATATAAGTTATTCTAAGAATTTAAATATACACTTAAATCTGTTTTTATGTGCTTTTCAGTGCTATTTGTTATGTACGATGCTTTTGTGCGGTATACTACTGTCCAAAACGTAAAACTAATTTTCAATTTAAAATTCCCGGAGCTTATGGAATTTCATTTTTTTTTTTTTTTTTTTTAGGTTGCAGACACTGTTCTTGACATCTCTGCAAAATTTGATGCCAAAATATTCATTAGTGTTTGAGTTACGCTTGGTTTTGTGAGACGCTAAAACTAAGTACGGCGATTTTTGAAATGTCTGAATTAATTGAGCAAAGTACTTGCATTCAATTTTGTTTGCGGAAACTTATAGAATGTTTCAGAAGGCATTCGGTGAGCATTTCTATTCCGGAAAGAAATGTTTAGAAGTGATATAAACAGTTCAAAGGAGGCAGAGAACGCGTTGAAGACGACCCTCTTGTCGATCATCAACATCAACCAACAAAGTTCAAGTTCAAAAAATTAAAGATTTGGTGCTTGCAAACCATCGATTTACAATTAGAAACCTTGCTGATGATGTTGAAATTTCAAAAGGATCGGTCAATTCCATTTTGGGTCTCAAATGCGTCCAATCTCGATTAGTACCGAAAACACTGAATGCGCCAGGTCACACTGCATTGATTCTTCGTGACTTTTTCGCCAACAATAAAACCCATATCATTCCACAACCCCCGTATTTACACCTTTCGAGTTCTGGTTATTCCCTAAACTCAAAAGATCACTGCGGGACACCGTTTTGAATCGATTGAAGAGATTCAACTTGAACCGGCGCGCACTTTGAAGACCATCCCCGCCGATGACTTTTTAGCATGCATTGAGGATTGGGAAAAAAAAGTTGGCGTAAGTGCACTGTGTCCGGAGGGGATAACTTTGAAGGCGAAGTGCACATTTTTGAATCTATAGAAGCAAATAATGGATTTAATAATGTCCGTTGTGTCAATTCCATATTTCCTTGTTTTTAAAACCAATTTTTCACTGCATCGTGAAATTTCGGGTTACATATTTTCTATGCGGGACTTTTTTTTTTTTTTTTTTTATGCGATCCCTGTTTACCCCATAAAAGAATTTTTTTAATGTGCTGTAAACAATATATTTACACGAAATATATATTTTTATTTTCATTTATTTTAAATGTATTATGTTTTTATCTACTTATATGTAATATTATTAATTGTCTACTAATACATGTTTTATCATCAGGATATATATATTGTGCTGCATGCCTATCTGCTGCACAAAAACAGGTTTAAGTGTACTGAAATTGATTTTCATGAAATTAATTAAAACTGTGTTGAAAAAGGAATGATTTTTTAATGATACAAAAAGGTTTAAAAACATGACATGATGTTAAAAATTGACAGTGAAATGCATTTCAAAAAACAATCCGAAATAATCTCGTTTTAATTGTATACTCCACAACGTCAAAGGAACTTCCGACATTCGTTTTGAGGGAGTGGATAGCGATCCGGTATGATTGACAGAAATAGCAAAGTCTATATACTTAGGTTAGTTGATGTAGCGGCAACGGTTTCAGTGGTATACAATGTATGTTTTTATATGTCATGTTCGAAATAGAACGCTTTGGTCAAACTGTTGCGATATATGCGAATTGCTGTACGCATCCATAAGGATGTGAGGATGTGTACGAGTACATAAAAACAAGTAATATAAAAAAGAAATTCCTACTTTTTTTCACTCTATTGCAGAAAAGTCCTTTATAAATTTTTATTCATTTTTTTAAGTTTAACTGGTGCCCTCTATTGGTAGATATATGCAACTTAAATCTAAAAACAACTAAAATTAATTAGTTAAATTTAATGAGTGGATTAATATTTGAAAAACTGCATTAACATCCAGTGTCATCCACTACAAGTTAAAAAAAAAAATGTATTTGAACTTGAGTGGAGGAATAAAAAGTATTTTATGACCGATTGAAAATTTGCACAAAATATATATAGGAGAGTGTGAGCTAATAGAAGGAATTGAAATAAATAACCTAAAGTCATTGAAGATCTGAAATCGTTAGATATTCAATATTATTGAGTTGGCAAGGATGAAATTTGTAGTTAATAACTATGCCAACTCTAACAGCTTATTATTTGACATAAATTGGTAAGATATTTACCATTTACCGGTTTAGCTTAATGTTTTACAGTTTTTTTTTTTTTTTTTTTTTTTTTTTTTTTTTTTTATTGTTGGAAAGTTACGCATCTCTCCTGTTTAAAGAAATCCCTGTAAGCTCTAAAAATATTGAAAACATTTTTTTAAAAATTTTTTGTTGGAGAGCAGTGGTCGGAAATTAACCCTATTATGAAGTATGGGTTCTTATGTAGAACTATGACATCGCAGACAGCGCGAAAGAATAATAGTGTATTTGGCATCTAGTATTTCTATGCAGCAGGCAATTGGCAACAAAATGGTTTGCCAAATTTCATACAGGTAACTCCGACCTCACAAATGAGCCATGCGATCGCCGAAGTCAAAGGTAAAAAAAAAAGGCGAACTAAAGGCACCGTTGAGTCTGGTCTATCTCAGAGTGCCTCTGAATTATGGCTGAAGTTTGGTGTTAGCAAACAAGCAATATGAACTCATTTAGCTCAAATCGGTTAAGTGAAAAAAGTTGGATAAGTGGGTTCTTCTTGAACAGAAAAACAATTTAATTTCTACAATACTGTAAAAATTGCCTTCCAGGAATTTATTGACTCTCGCCCGCCAGGGTTTTATACCACCGGCCTTAACAACCTGCTTCTTAAATGGGAAAAGTGCATATAAACAATATGGGTGTGTGCTTTGATGAATAAAATAATTCCATATATTTGTTAGTTACCAACTAACTTGGCCTTTTTTTTTTCTACAAATTTCATTCTTTCACCCAATAATTTCAATATTTCTATTATTAAATTGCAACTTACAATGTTATTGCCAAATACTGATCTTTTTATCACTAGACCATCAAATTTGGAAGAAATCCCTGCATGCGGCAACATAAGTCAAGATTTGATCCGACCTGCTCTAAGGAGCATCCGGAACTTCAGAGCGTGTCGCGATAGCAAGCCCGCTCCGTACAACTTAAACAGAAAATTTTTACAAACTGGGCAACGACTTGCTGTCCCTAACCAAAGGTCAACCCTTCTAATTGAAGTGTACAACTTATTAATTCCTTCTGACTGGAAGATCAACAAAAGATCGAAGGGTGAAACTTCACCCGTAAAATAAAACAAAAAAGAAAAGAAAGGAGAAGAAAAACATGACAACCTCCTCGGAGGTGTCCCATTCCAACACAAACCAACGAAGAACCAAACCAAAAAAAATACAATAGGACTCCAACCTATGGAGTAAACCAACGAAGAGCCAAGACAAAAAACCAAACTCCAACTAAGGGAGCAACAACATTTTATTTTATTTTTTTTTTTTTTTTTTTTAACACAAAAAGATAAAAAAAAAAAAAACACAAAACAAAATAGATAAATAGAAAAGTTCTAGTCATTTAGATTTTCTATCGACTGTAAAAATCTTTTTTCCATAATGCTGCGAATAGCAGATTTGGTTTTATTAATTTTTAAAAGGGCGCCAAGTGAAAAGGATTGATAGTTTGCGGGGAAGCCCAATTTCCGTTCTTCCCGCCAAATCTTACAAGCAAAAAATAATATGATTGACATCTTCATCTGACTCACCACAAGGGCACAATGCAGACTTGCCAAAGAATCTGTTCTGGTACGTGGCCATTGCACCTTGTGAAGTCAAAATTTGGTTTAGAAAAAAAGTCCCCGTGGAGACTGTTAAAGCTAACTTTTGGCATGATATGGAATAGTGGCCGCGCCTTAACGGAGGAGTCCCATTCAGCCTGCCATTCATCTTTGATAGTTTTATTAACTAGCTTTTTAATTTGGACATTTGAATATCTTATGTTAGTATCAATAGTGTTTCTTTCTGTAGCTTGTTTGGCATATGAGTCAACAAGCTCATTTCCAATAAAACCTTTATGTGCCTTTATCCATTCAAAAGATATCATTTTTGTAATGTTTGACTTTATTTTTTAAGAGATGAATATAATAATTGTCGTTATTTAAGTTTGCCAGGGCCTCTAAGACGGATCGCCAATCAGTCACAATGATAGTATTCTTAAAATTATTATGTATAATGTAATCCACAGAGCTGTTGATTGCCATCAGCTCTGTGGTAAAAACTGTCGCATGGTCACTCACTCTTTGGAGTGTATTACTTATTTCTTTTCCGTCTCTATAATGTACATATGCAAAGCCTGCTCTACCATCACTCTTAGAGCCATCTGTGTAGATTGTATCATGATAGCTACCAGTATACATTCTCCAGACAAGGCTGAATGTTTCCCAGGGCGGGCCACTCACCAGATTCTTTTCCAAAACATCAATAGAGATATTAGTATCTCCAATAGAAAAACTTTTATTGAAAACTTTCAAATAGTACATATTCATCAGATTTCTGAGTTTAATGTCAATTGGGCGTATATCGGCAAGTATCTCCAGGGCGTCAGTGGAAACAGTTTTATAGGTTTTTGTGATATTTAATAGGGCAATTCTCTGAAGTTGCCTAAGTTTAATATTTTGTTTAACGGTACCCCTGTACCAAATCTGAAATCCATAAGTTATCTTTTCTATAATCTTAAGGTATATATCTTTTTTAACCTGGGGGGTAAGTCCCCATGTGACTCTGCACAGTCTATTTAATTCATGTTGAATATTGTTGATTTTGTCCTGTATATGATTTAAGTGCTGATTCCAAGTTAGTTTATTGTCTAGGATAACCCCAGGATATTTAAGTTCTTTTTATAACTGATTCTAGAGTTATTTATTTTTATCATGGGGATATGCGTAAACTTAGTTTTGGAGATAATAGTAAAATTGCTTTTGTCAAAGTTTATATTCAAATCATTTGAGTTGGTCCAATGTATAATTTCTCTTAGAAGTTGGAGACTACAGTTTTTAAATAAGTAGGATGCTTTGTCTTTCAACAACAATACAACATCATCGGCAAAAAGCCTGAATTGTTATATCTTCACCAAAATTGATTTCTAGTAAATCATTTATGTAGATGTTCCACAGAAGAGGACCTAAACAGGATCCCTGTGGAAGACCTACATTGTATTGCATATTGATATTACCATTTTGTATAGTTCTTTCATTTAAAAAGTTTAGTAAGATGTTTATAAGGTAAGCGGGAATAGGAAGGTCAATAATTTTCTTTTTTTAACAAATACCAATTTACCGAATTAAAAGCATTCTTAAAGTCCAATGACACTAAACAAACCATATTTCCCTCTGAATATGCTAAATCTACATAATTTTTAACATTTTGAAGTGCTGTTATTGTTGATTTGTTCTTCCTAAAATCATGTTGCTTGTCACTAAAATATCCTTTTGATTCTAAGTAAAATGAAATACGATTTGATACTATCTTGTCTAATAATTTTCCCCAAGTGGTCAAGAGGCATATAGGTCTATAATGTGAGGCTGACGAGTAGTCCTTATTAGGTTTAGGTATGAGTGTGACAATCGCAATTTTCCACTCCCTAGGAAAATTTGCATTTGATAATAGAGTATTAAAAAGTTTGTAAATCATGTTTTATTGGCAAAAAACATTTCTTTTATCACTTCATTTGGTATTAAATCAATGCCAGGTGCTTTAAGTGGCTTTAGTTTTAACAAAGCGCTCTCAATTTCCGTTTGTTCAAGAGCAATAAAATCATTTCGAAAAGTCGAAATTGGGTAAATCTCTTCTGGATAGGATCTATATGAAAATGGTATTCTAAAATAGCCTGTATTGTATCTTTAATTGTAGTGCCAATAGAGTCAATATTGCTAATAATTGGTTTGTAAACTTTACTATTGATTATTTTGTTAGTAAAAATCTTAAAATTGCTTCCATATAAATTGTTTGTGACCAAGGCACTCACAAAACTCTTAAAGCACTCCCTTTTGAAAAAGGATAGCTTTTTTATATTTTGCTTGAGTCTCTTTAAATTTAATCTTTTTAATATTTCTAGTGATAGGATCCAGCTCCTTTTGGTAGAGGCGCCTGGTTGCCCTTGCCTTAGATCTGAGTGCGGCAACATAAAGCAACTGCCATCCTTTATCGAGTCCAGTTGAAGGAACCAAATCCAATATCCAACCAAACTCTTCAGCTACATTATTCTACCATACAAATCCATCAGCTGTGCTCCAGTCTTAATATACTAGCACTACAAAATTCCTTTCTGACCCGTTTCGATTAGAGAAAGTCTTGTATGTGAGTTACGCGACTTTAAAAACAGCTTTTGTTGATCAATAATTCAATAATTTAAAAAGATTGAAAATTTTTTCATCATTGTTAGAAAATTAAAAATACTTTTAAAAAAGTTTTTTTTCACAAGAAAATATTTTCTTGGGGCGAAAGAAAAATAATGACTCGATTCATTCGGAATATTGCATTGATGGCAAAATGAATGAATTTGTTTTCTTTGTGAGAAGAAAAGTCTCAACTTCGAGATCGAAACTTGAATGAAAAAAAAAAAAAAAAATAATAATCGCAGAAAAGAGCGAAAGAAAGAAAAAGAATCAATAATTCGGGAAGGAAAGCTTCCGCCCAAATATTTCCGAAATGAGTAATGGACCTTTAATTTGTCCGATGTTATCCAACCCAATCCCTGTTGATATCAGAATTTGCAAACTTCCCTCTCGAAGGCGAGCTTTTATTTTTGCGTTTATTATTCTCATTTCTGAATCAAATTTGATTTATGTCCTTCTCTTTACCTCCATGTTGTTTCGCTTCTTTTCTTTTCTTTCCGAATTCTTACTGTTTTTTTCCCACCTAGAGGGGAAGAGAAAAAAAAAAGGAGGGGGTGGGGGAAACCCCGCGAGATTAAATATTTGAAATAAAAAGTACCAATGTTCGAGGAAAAAAAAAAAAAATGGAACAAATTTCTCAACCACACAAAAAGTCTTACCCAATATTGGCCGTCACTTATATATTTTATTTCGGCACAATTTTCTTAAAGCAGCCAGAATTAAAAAAAAAAACTGAAATCTTGACGATAAGGCAGAATATTGGAGCCTATTTTTTTCCCCAAATACTTAAATACTAAGATAATATTTTATTTAATTTTTACAAATTAACAATCACTGATTGGTAGACAACACAACATTTTAATTTGTCATGTTTTGTTGAGAAAAATTATGTAATGAAAATTGAAACTCAAAAAAAAAAAAAAAAAAAAAAAGTCAATGTACAAGTGTTTAATATAGTACAGCGATTCTATATACCATGCAAATTAAGGCAATTATGCTAGCAAAAATTTCATTTTAATGTACTTCTTAAAGTATTAAATAGTACTTCAAGAAAAATTAGTATAACTGTGTTGCATAAAAAGAACGATTTTATAATAACTTGATAGAAAAGGGTTTTAAAATCACGTCACGTGATTGAAAATTGACAGTTAAAATTCAATGCAATTAAAAATCAATCCGATATCGCCCCGATTTAGTTTATACTGTAAGACATCTCAATTATCAGTTGAACCCTCCGACATAGATTATAGATTCATTGTATATGAACACAATTTAAATAAAAAAATATATTAGATACATTAAGTCCAACAAAAACAAAAACTGAGTAAAACGAATAAATAAGCATATTTTACTTTAACAACGGAAATAAAGGAAATCTCAATAAATAGCAGTGCACGTAATGTTATAATATTTCATGACACTTTACCAGAGTTGGTCTCAAACAACAACAAAAATATGTGTCACAACGGCAACAACAAAATATTTGGAAAAAAAAAACAAATGTTCGAATTTCAAGACGACTTCTTATGCACTTTTTTTTTTTTTTTTTTCATTTCCTTACTGTTAACACAGTAAGGAAAAAAAAAAAAATCCCCCTAACATTGGCCAGCCATTAGTTATAGTTCGTTTTGATCCAATTTTCTTGATGAGTCATTCATCAAAATGCAGCCATTTCGGAATCATTGCTAATCCAAAGTCATGAAAGTGTGCCAATAACTTTTGAGGAAAATTAATTATTGTAAGGACTCTTCATGCTAATGCGTTTTTGCTACACCAAATTGGATTCTCTTGCAGCTTACCAAGAGAAGCTGGATCCTTAATCATCATTAAATAGGTTCTTTTTTTTTTTTTTTTTTTTAATTCGCTTATTCAGCACTCGTTTAGCTTCACATTGTCCACAAAAATAGCAGAGCGTGTGGTTATCGCTTAGCTGGGATCCAAATATAGTACAGATGACCCCAAGGTAAGATAAGGTTATAGACTTTCAGTTAAAAACAATTACGAAGCCAAAACTTTTTCAGATTTGTTCCTAGCTTCCTAGAATGCACGAAGCGAGAACTTTTCTGAATTATCAGTCAACTAATACCGAGCAGCGTTTGATA
This sequence comes from Caerostris extrusa, assembly GCA_021605095.1. Lineage (NCBI taxonomy): Eukaryota > Metazoa > Arthropoda > Arachnida > Araneae > Araneidae > Caerostris > Caerostris extrusa. The sequence continues at coordinate 87,228 of BPLR01015937.1, read as the reverse complement.
CCAAGAAAATTTAGCCCGAATTTCAATAAAGTGATCTTACAATAGAGGACATCGTCTAGGCCTCTATTGTAGCCCTATGTCTTTTCACAGAGTTAAAAAGCCTCGTGTCGAACAAGGAAATCCAGGGTCGGAAATTGCACAAAGCGATGCCACACAGAAGCTTTGATGATGTGGGTTGGATGATCCGTATGAGGGAATGTCATTGTATATCAGGAGGATGCCTCCTGATATTAAGCAAAGCCTTTCTAAATGGTGATAAGATTGTGTGTGGAAATACAAGCTTCCCATTGGGGACCTTAGATAACGCTGATTCTGCTACACTTCTTCATTTTAGTGATGTATGATTTAAGTCAAAGTATTCGTCATTCGAAAAACGAACGACGGGCATTAATTCAATAAATAATTCGCCCTATTAAGAAAATTATTGAATAAAATGTGAGGCTTAAAGACAGCACCTCTTTGCTTCAAGTTGATTTGGTTAATTATCCCATTGTAGCTATTTTGAAACGATAGAATACTTTAATTTGAAAATTCAAACCGAATTTATAACTGCTTGTAAATGGCACATTTTGACGTATTATTGAATGCATTGAAAAGTTCAAATTCCGATTTATTGAGGGTTTCTACCATCGTGTTTAGCCATTGCATCATAAACCAGAGCAAAGTACGTTTTCCTCGTTTTCCTATTGACTTGGTTTTGTTAGCAGTTTTATTTTTAATGATCACTTGTAATATACTATAAAAGTTGCAATAATTATCTTAGATTAATAACTGAATGGAATCATAGCTATCACTTTCTCTTACCCAATTTTTTACGATAGTATTTCAAGTAGCGAAGCAAATTGTTGTTTCTTGGGAAGATTATATTTTTAACATAAATGCTAAAATGATAATTTTCTTATTAACTCAAATTCAGTAAAATCGTGGTAGTGTGATTTTTTTTTTTTTCTACTTATGTATTTTTGCGTCGTGATAACATCAAACTCGCATATGGTGAAGATAAAAATCGTAATAATCCAAAAGAAACACATTGCATTTTTATTCTTACATTATAAAAGGCATGCTGCATGAAAACCATTAAACAAGGAATTCCAACTCTTCAAAATTTGATAAAGTGCAAGGGAATATTGAAATGGCTTCATATAATTAGTATTAAACTGATGTATTTAACTAAAGGTGTTTTGTTAAAAAAAAAATTTACATCAAGCTCCTGTTACGAACAGTTTAGATAATATTTGTTACTGACACATTTTTTTTTATATGCGGCACGAATTTCATATGAAGATATCTTTTCTCATGTGATAATTATTCTGATTCATTGGCAAAAGAATTATTTTGTTGCAAGATTTTTTTTCGAATCAATTTAAGTCAATCAAATCAAAGTTTTCCGATGGTACACTTTAATGGATATTAGAATAACCATTTTTTTTATGGACTGATGAAAATCTTATTTGTCAAATATTTTATGAGTTTGTCTTGTCGCTCTACGGTCATTTTGTGCACACTTTAATTATACCGGGACCTACAGTCTAACATGGATTTAACCACTCACAAACATCCATGGATTCGAACCTGAAGCCTATGTTACCAAAGGTCAGAGCGCTGGCCGATTGGCCATCAAGCCGCAAGCTATGACCATTTTCTAGATCAAAATAGCATCATCGTCATATATGAGAAGCACGGTATTACACAGAGACATGAAAATCAAGATACAAAAGAGGGCGTGGAATGGTATACAAAAGGTAACATTTTTGCCGATGCAAAATTTCCGGATTTTCTGAAACCACCTTCCCTTTCAATAAAGTTACAAAGTATCATCGAAAACCTTGAAAAAAACACCACTTTTCAGAAAATAGTGAAAAATTTGCTAGGATGGTGAATTCAATGGATTCCATCTAAATTCTGAAATGGACAGGGCATTATCTCAATCATGTTCAGACATGAAAAGGATTACCACCACCTTCCATCCCACAAGTGCACATGCCAATGAAAGTCATTTCAGAGCCACGCTATCAAAGCAACATCATTAGAGTGCTCCGCGTGAAACTTTATCAAATTCTTGCAGCGCTGGCTTTCCGCGTAAGTGGCTTCGCAGAGAATCAACCTCCAAGAATAGCCGGGGCTTCAATTTATGCCCGGGCAGGGGCGTCCTTTGAAATCTTATTAAGCCCCTGCAACAATGGAGCCCCCGCATTTGAAAAGCGGCCGCAGCTCCGGAATACCAAAAAGGCGGGGGCGGTACGTGACCCGAATACCCCTGCCGCCATTCGTGCACCCCCACGAGGTTTTATGTGTAGCCAGTCGCCGTTCGCCGGACAGGGCCCGTTATTTGCGGACAAATTCGAGTCCCAAAGCGACTCACGTCCAGGTTTATATCCTGACTCAGTATCGACAGATGTTGCCACTGGTGGGGGCCGATTTCAATGGATGACTGGCATCTCATTGGCCGCTTCCAGGCGAAGATACATCTCCAACAGGAACACGCACAAAATAGGGTTTATTCTTTTAAACACGTATTATTGGGTAATTGGATATCGTAAAACTGCTTGTCTTCTGCTTCTTATTCGATTCCACGAAAAAATCTTGTCTATTTGTGTTCCACATAATTGGAAGGTAAATAGTGAACTATTATTAATGATAACGCCGTTGTTTTAAAAAGAAAAATGCTTTTGAGCTGAAAATTCTCCCTAGTAGGATGGCTGGAATGGAGTTGATTCGGGCAGATAGGGCACCTACTATACTGCACCTACACAATTTGCTGTTGGTTGTTGAGCATTGATGCATCACATTTATGCTTTGCAATGGACGCATGAAGAGAAGACACTGCCTTTAGGGAGCTTTTTTTAGGAGTAACTGCATCCTATTTGCTTGTCGTGTATGAGGAAACCGGAAAACTCAACAGACAGCATGACTATCGATGAAAGACGCTTCATACATGTTGTCACAACCGTCGTTATTGTTCACCTAGTTTCTGAAAGCAGTGACTGCCCCCGCTCCCCTGTAAATTCGAACCCAAGTCCAACTGCACCCTACCACTGGACTGCAAATCATGCACTCCGTTTGCTACTAAATTTACAACGAATACCTCCATAGAAAACTTCTGGTAGATTTATACCCTCTTCTCCCAGCTCAACTAAAGAGCGATGCTACAGATTTATCGCGATCTAGACAAGCTCACTTTTAGGTTGAACATCATAGATCCAATAATGACGTAGCCATCCTCGATTCCGAAATAGGGCGCTTTCTTCACCAGGTTACTTAATAATAACCCTCTTCTCCCAGCTCAACTAAAGAGCGATGCTACAGATTTTTCGCGACCCTCCACAGATCTAGACAAGCTCACTTAGGTTGGACATCGTAGATCCAATAATGACGTAGCCATCCTCGATTCCGAAATAGGAGCGCTTTCTTCTCCAGGTTACTTAATAATACAATAATTAATTTTTATTAATAAAATCGAAGATGGACAGTAGCACAACAGGTGTATTTAGGTGTATTTATAAACAGTAAAAAAAAATTAGCTTGCTTCTGATAATGTCTACTGAATTTAATGATGCTCTAAAAGACGGTTGAACAAAATCCCAAAGTATTGTTCATTTGAATAATTATTGAACAGATAAAAAAAAATTTAAGAAAAAAGTTTCTAAAATCTTGAATTTATTAACCAATTTAGAAAGTAAATCTAATTCCAGAACTGCAGTTTAAAAGATACTTTTTTCTGAAAAATTGAGGCAAAATGCAAAGAAATGTAACAGAGAACGTCGAAAATTTCAAGGGTCCGAGATAAAATCAAGTCGAGGTTGAACATTCTTACAACTGGATATCCTCAGCAAATGCTCGAAAAATATTCATTGGAAATGTTCAAAGTTCATCAAATACCACTTTGACATGTCTCCTTAAAAAATATATAGTTTATGTGCATGGTATATGTAGTACCAATTCAAAAGTGTCCCGAGGTAAAAGACGCAAAATGTCTGGGTAAAAAATTCTCTGTACAACCTTCCTGGGCGAACCATAAACTGGGCGCTTAATAAAAACCTCCTGCATTTCAATTTGACATTTCTCAGACTCGCAAAGAAACAGATTTTTTCCTCTTCCATCTTTCTCTGTTTGGTTTTTCCAAGACGAACGACGAATCGTCTCGTCAGCAAACAACTTTCGGGTGAAAGGGAAATTGAAAACCTAAGCACAAATCTAAATTCAGGCCGGAGCCTATCCGCACCGCCCCATACATATTTAAATTCGCGAGCTCCGATGATTGTGGGGGGATGGCTCTCCCCTTCCCCCTTGGGTATAAAAAGGAATAAAAAGTGGATATTTTCTTCTCATACATGACTATGAAAGAAATATTTCTGACGCCACGATGTACAAAGGGATGTCTTGTCAGGTTGAAGCCAATCCTACAGGTTTGGAAGGAATTCTGGATATGGGCAACATGGGGTTTTTAAAGTTACTTGTTGTCCTTTTTTAATATGGCACCTGAAATGTTTAATTCGTTGCACCTTTAACCATTTAAGAATGAAATAGGATGGCCGACTTGTTTAGATACGTATTTTAATCGTAATCTAATATTCTACTGAATACAATACAAAACGCAATTAAATGCAAATATCCTTAAAACTGGAATCAATTCATAATGTGATATTTGACACAGTTGTTTCTCCTCTTAATGTTACTAGAATTTTGTAATGTCTAATTTAAATATCGATAGAATTTCTATGATCAAAAATAAACTTATTTGCATGAGTAACAGCAAAATTCTATCAATTTTTCATACATTCTTTATTTTAAGACATTTCATACAAAAATTCATTTCTATTGTTTTAGTAGAAAAAAATATAAAAAATCACAAATGGTGATCTAGACTCGAAAAATATTTAAGATAAATTTTAAATGATAAATAAATTGATAAAACTTCAAAAACAAATGTTCCAATTACTTAAAGAAAAATGTTGTCATGAAATCCTTTGCATAGAATGCACTGATTTACTATATTATACTGCTTACTACACATTTTTTACGACTGTTTTTTGTGCTTTCCATAAGTAAATACTTCACTCATTTTAACAACGTTTGATGAATGAGTTCCCGTTCTCAATATCTCTAAAAAAAATGCTCTAAACAAATGATTTTTTTATTCAATAGAATCAAACCAATTTACGTGCGTGAGCAACCCACCTGAGCTAGTTGAAGTTTTCTAACTTTTCTTCGATGCACAAATTTCTGCAATTCCTTTAGTAAACGTAGTTTTTACGTAATACATTATTTATACTATTTTCACCACTATTCATGGCTAAACTGTTCTCGTAAATGAAAAAAGTTTCAAACTTCAATTATAAACCATATGTATGGAAGTAAATTTTTAAAGATAATTTTCAACAATTTTAATAGCGTAACATTTTGAAAAAATACATTATTAAATAATGCTCTACATTGTGTGTCAATCAATCATTGTGTGTAAAGTATTGATTCTTCCTTCCTGACATGTCATTGAAATATTTACAGATGAGCAACTGCTTTCATTAATGACATAAACAAAAAGCTTGATTTGATGCATTCCTTGAGAACAGCATGGTTCGATTGAACCTGATAAAATTGAACAGCTGTCTTTTCAAATAATGTCACATATCTCGATCATAAAGATTCGCTTCGTCATTTTACTAGTTTGATAGTAAAATGACGAAGCGAATGTAAGGGGTAATGGAGTTTTATTCCTTTCAATATCTATCTACATTTCCTGCTGTATTTTCTAAAATACAATACCCATACATTTGATCTAATTCATTTTTCTTATTGATTATTGAGCAACAAACGCACTTTATACGCCCTACAACATTTTGCTTATTTGTAATAATATATACCTTACATCGTACCTCAATTACTCAATTAGCAGCTGTCGTAAGAATGAATACATGACATGTGCCACATGAAACAGCTTTCTTCACAATATATATATATATATATATATATATATATATATATATATTATTTATTTATTCTCCGAATGCATTCAATGAAAGTAAGAAGGTAAAGACCCTCCCCCCCTTCCCCTCAGATTATCTGGGATGGACACATATGTTTGCAATTCTTAAATGCACCCAATTCCAGGACCAAATCATGAAGTGCGGCTTGAAATTAAATTAACTTGTGATTGGGTGAGTAGTAAAATATAGGAGCACAGTTCAATAAGGTAACAAGATTTCTCACGGATGTAACAAGCATCTTATTCTTCAAATGTCCATCCAGGTCACGCCATCGTCGTTAAACCTTCACATCCATCAAATATCGTATCAGTATAAGTTATGTGTATGATTTTTTTTTTTTTACATTTGTTAATAGCTAAAACCAGTCTTTGCGGTGTGGCACCCTTTATCAATTATTTTTATCGATAGTTTTGCTTGTTGAAGATTGATGAGCCTTCTGCTCCACTGATGAATACCACAAATAACCCCTCAACTTCTAATGAAGGAAGAATATTGCCTCCTGGAAACTTATAGGGGTAAATGTCGCATCAGAGGAAAGCAGGAAACCACCCACTAGACCAACTATCGATGCAACATGCTTTACATACGTTGTCATAATCAGTATCGAATCGTTGTCCCTGAAAGTACTGATTGCAACATACGCCGTCCTCCTGCACGCCAGCTGCACACTTTGCTATTCAGAGTTGGCGAGAAACGGAAAACACCCACTAGATCAACTATCGATGCGACATGCTTTACATATGTTGTCATAATCAGCATCGAATCGTGGTCCCTGAAAGTACTGACTGCAACGTACGCCACCCTCTTGCGTGGCAGCTGTACACTTTACCATTCAGAGTTGGCTAGAAACGCGCCCCGAGAAGTTGAAACCCCGAGGACAATTGATCAGCAGATCCATTCGGGAACCGGATAATGTGCTATCAATGTCCGGCATTTCACCATCCATTTCTCGCGGACACATTCTGTCGAGGCACCAGAACCGGCTAATTGTCTAAATATCCGGATTCCATTGTGCCTGCGGACGGGGCGCAACAAATAGTCCCGGGGCGGGAGTTAATTCCGGGAATCGAATCGCCAACTGGATTTTGATAGAACGCCACTGACTTTGCATCGGATATTAAATTCCGCACTGGCTGTTTTGGAGATCCAGCAGCAAGCTTATTGATTGGCTCTTTTCGGTGCTCGGTTGCAACTTGCAGGGAAAAGGCGGACTGAAAAAATAAAAAAACATCCCTTGCGACAAATTGTAGAACCGAAGTCGTCTGTAACACGGCATCTTTTGTTTCAGCCATGTTAGAGAACACTTGCGAGAACGGCATTCTCCGAGCTACCCAGGGTCTAAGGAGTCCAAATAAAAACTTTATAACAGTACTTACAATATATCCAAACATACGTCTAACTATAATAACTTTCGCACAATATATTTCTGTTATCACATTTTATAATTTTCAATCAATACATTTTTATAAACCGCCACCCATCTTGTATATTATGTGGAACTGATAAAGAAAATTCGAATTCTCTGACACCTAATTGCAGACAACTTTCTCATTAACTGCGAAAAAATTAAGAAATAAAATTTTTGTAAACTTTTTTTTTTTTTTTTTTTTTTTGTATTTTTAATTTAGCCAGAAAATAATGTATTTATTATACGTGATTTCTAACGTATTATAATATCAATAAAGTATAATAAATGCCATTGGGTGAAGTATTTTTCAATTTAAAAATAGTATGGTGTGATATTCTAACAGAAGTCAAATTCCTTTTTAAATAACTAGAGATAAGAATTCATACGAAACTATAAATTTCCAACTCTATATTAGTACTTCTTCGCACTGCTCTTGTTTTAAGATATTAAAGCAGTGCTTCTCAATAGCAAGTTTCTAGCATTTTTAACGGTCACTGACGATTTTAACCGTGACTCGCGGTGAAATACACGAGAAAAACTGCTCTTAACACTTGTTATAAAATTGCCATCGTTCATTTGCAAGATGCGATTTTAATTGGACAAAATTTTAAAGACACTCGCTTAAAAGACTTCGCTTTTACATCATTTCCTTTTATGAGTTCTCACTCTCTGAAGCGTGCGTTGATTTTCAAAAGATGCAGCCAAAATTTAGCGCAGCGAAATAACGTCCTCGTTTCTTGATGCGCTTCTGGAAATTTTCATTCAAATATTTTGGAAATAACTGCATAAAAAATATCAATTAAATAGAGTATCATTCTAAAGATTGTATTATTAAAATTGAAGATGAACGATAAGATCTCTGCATAAGGTTTAAAAATTGTTCTCAGTTTTCGATGGAAAAAAAAAAAGTTGTATAATAAACGTTGCACACAGTTGCCAGGGTTATTCTTAAAAATTTTATAATACAGCTGAAAAAAGGCTGGATTTAGGCGATAGTTTTCCTTAACTGGACAAGTTAAACGCAAACAAATAATCAGAGATAGGCACAATAAATCCGTGAGCTGGAATGCCCTTCTGCTGGAGTGGAAGGTGCGAACTTGAGCTACTCTATTTGAGGGTTTTCATTTTAAATTGAGGCGTTACAATAGGGAAGCAGTATGGAAGATCCCCATTTGCAGTATGAGACAGATAATTTTCTTTTCTTTTTTTCTTTCCTTCACACCTCACCCCATACACAGTATTATGTAACCCCGCGTCTTACCAGTTAGATAGGTGAGGAGGGAACATCGGTGAGATTCAAGTTTGCCACGAAAAGCCTACTGATGGGTATAGTGAGGTTCGATTTGTCGCTCTACGGTCATTTTGAGCACACTTTAGGCTCATTAGACCGGGACCTACAATTTAACGTGTATTCCCAATCACTCACAAACATCCATGCCACCGCCAGGATTTGAAACTGAAGCCTGTGGTACCAAAGGCCAGAACGTTATCCAATTGGCCCTCGGTGACAATACCTCATGTGCATGTCTTATGGAATAAAAACTTGAAAATTCGTACTACACAATCTGATTATTAATCCTCTACACACGTTGTCACCATAGCCATCGAGTCGCCACGTTTCAGAAACTATTGAGTACAACCATGCCCCATTGGATTCGAACCTCAGCCCTTCCACACGATAGCTGCCTACATTGTCATTAGGAATACTGGGATATCTGCAGTAAGCCGCTGTTCATCATTGTACACGGATTCATCATTGTACACGCGGAAGAAATACACTTGAACCCACCTCATGATCTGACGCTGCAAAGACAAATCTGCTACCATTCGACTCCATTAGCATTGATTTCATTTAATTATTATAATTTTTCGTAGACACGCAAATTTCCAAATCCTTTTTATTTTCAACTCTCTCATTTGCACACCATTTTTATTCAATTACTTCTGTTAGTTCACACTCTCCCTATATATACCTTGTTCAAATTTTCAATCGTTCATAAAATACTTTTTATTCATCCACTCAAGTTCAAATACATTTTCATTTTGAAGTTGTTGTGGATGACACTGAATGTTAATACAGTTTTTGCAAATATTCATTCATTCATTAAATTTAATTACTTAATTTTAGTTTTTTTTTTTTATTTAAGTTGCACATATCTACCAATAGATGGAGCCAAATGTAAAAGGAAAATTTCAACTTTACTTGTAAAGGACTTTTCTGCAATATAGTAAAAAAAGTATGAATTGACAATAATTTTTTTTTTTTTTTTTTTATATTACTTGTTTTTCATAAGGTTACTCAACGCGCATAAAAAGTGAGCGAGTGCATTGATGTCTACGAAGGGAGCTGAATTTCATTAATTTACTACTACGATTGGATGCAATCTACTTAATTAGTTAGTGCAGTTTTTTTTTTTTTTTTTTTTCTTTCTCCTTGGTAAAAGCGCGCATTAAAAAGCTCGATTTTTAAAAATAATTTCTTGCTTCGCGCTCTCATTTTAAGAGTTTTAAATGCTAAAGTAGACAAGGAGAAAATTAATTGGCGAAATTATTTACGGTAAGAGATTATGCAGTTTTTTTTTTTTTTTTGCCTTCTTCTTCTCCAACTATTCAGCGTAATTTATTTTAGAACGGTTTATCTTTGTTTGAACTTCAGTTTGTTTATTTATTATTATTATTATTATTATTTTTTTTTCAACTTTTCATTAGTTCACAATTTTCTGCAAACGACGGAAGGTTTTTGTAAAGAATATTTTATGGCCTTCTAGAAATATATATATTTTTTATTTCGTTTTCTTTCACGGTAGCTAATTGGGTAAAATTTGGAGGAGCGCACGAGATAATTTGCGCCCCCAAAATTTTACTTTAAATCTCATTCCTAATTTGTTCCTCAGATTAAAATTAGATTACAATTTATATGGGGAAAAAAAAAAAAAAAAGCTTTGCCATATTTAGAGAGTGGAAAATTTTAAAGAGAAAAGAAAGTAATGTCCTTTTTCATTGCTCACAAATTAAAAAATCTTTACGAAAATATCAATAAGATTAAAATTAGAATGAAAAATGTAACATTTTAAATAAAAATTATATATTTTTCGCTAAAATAATCTGTGAAGTGTTTTTTTTTTAATGAAAAACTTACACATGATTTAAATAAAAAAATGCAAATAAAGAATCCCATACGTTAGTTTCATCAGACCTAAATGGCAAGAAGCCCCGCGGTGGATATCGCTTTTGATGTTCGAAGTAAGGAAGCCGGGTTTGAACACCGCCGTGCGTACCTGAACCGGTAGGAACTTTATGTCGGAAAACCCTTTCGTTGGCCTTGCAGCACTCTCAGATGCCATCTCTGGGTGTTCGTTCCGAAATACAGTGGCAAAAATGTGGGGCCTCATGGCTAGAGCTCTGGCGCTCTTTGCCACTGGTTTCGAGTTCAAATCCCGGCGGTGCCCTGAATGTTTGTAGTGGTTCGGAACCCACTTTAAGCCGTAGGTCGCAGTTTCACATGACCGTAGAGCGTCACAGAGCCCAATCAGACTTCTTCTCACCCATATTATTCCCAAACTGTAAATAGGCAACTCAGCTCGAGCACTGTGATATGGTGTGGTGTAGTGTAGTAGTAGTAGTAGTAGTAGTGGCAAAATGTGGGCGACGCTGATGCTGCTACGCAATTGCAATGGTGATTCACTCCAATCGAAATTCTGGCCATTAGAAAACAGCAGCGTTTACAATCGTGTTTTAGCTGAATATGATTAACCACAGTTTTTTGTTAATGAACAAATCTCTGCCAATGGTGTTGCCGATCCTGTAGAGAAACTGGAGGATCTAACAAGAAGCATGCGTATTGCTGCGATGACAATGGTTCGTATAAAACCTATTTGTTATCATCATGCGGCATAATATAATAACTTTTGCAGTAACATTTATTAAATCGCGAGTTGAAAATTCCACGAAATGGGTCCTTTTTCTTGACGAACACAGTATTTGACTTCTGATTCAGCAGAGCTTTAGTATCAATATTCATTGTTCACAAAAAGCATGTAATTAGACGAAACCTCTAGGGTAGCAGGAAAGAGAAAGCTCGGGGATTTTTTAAAAGAAATACGTTTCATTGCCTTTGAACCCCAAAGCTTGCTGACCCTTTATCTAAATGGCCTTTTTTACTTCCGATTGACCACTTTCGAACTCAAGGGAATAATGATCTTTCTGACCTGTTTGCTGTATAGTTCTCGAGAACATTGGGTCCGGCTTTCTTTCCAGGGATTCAGAAGCCAGCCAGACCACAGCAGGAATGGATGTTTTAAATTTCTTACAAATCATTATTGTTATTTCCAGTTACTGGGCTACTTTTTTTGGTGTCTAAATGTTCGAATATTTAAATCCATGTTTTTATTTATTATTTTTTAATGATGTCCATTTTCCTACCATTATATCTATGGAAAACATGTATACTCTTGTAACAAACTGCTTACCATCATGTTTATATTTGTTATATCTTGGTGTCAAGTCCGGATTTTCCTATAGGCTAACTAGGCTACAGCCTAGGGCCTCAAGATCAAGAGGGGCCTACATTCAAATTGTTAGCAAAATTAAAATTGCACTGTTCTAAAAACAGTAAACACTAAATCGAAAATCAGGAGAAATCTTTACACATATGAATAATAAACAAACATAAAAATATATTGGTTAAGATCAACGCGTTCGGCTCATTGGCTCATTCGTTTGTATATACTAGATTGCACCAATTTGCTATACTATATTGCACCAAATTTAACATTGATATATATCACAGTAATGATGTATTTCATTATCTCTCATGTAATTTACAAACTTAAAAATGGAATGGGTGAAAGGGCCTAAATGGAATAGCCTAGGGCCTCTTTTCAACTAATTCCGGCCCTGCTTGGTGTTCTTATATTATTTCCTTGTAATGGCCAATTTTTTGACCAACCATGGCCTGGCGTTAAAATCCTTACTTCCATGTTGTGTGAGGAAGGAGGGGGATTCCGAACCAAGGGACTGGATCCTTGTTTTATAACGCGTTCCAAAAAAATGAACCAGCATGTGCTGCGGCAAAATGCTTCTCTGTTCACCGGCTTACTTTTCCTTTTCGCATATAAAACTAGCGCATATTAGCAACTCATAGAATAGCCTGTTGGAATCTATAAATCCCTCTTGTCTTCTTGAAGGAGTACAATAGCAGAACACCTGGGTATTGCTGAATCTGCTACAAATCCATATGAACAAAAACGAACAGCATTGTCCAGGGGCAGATATTGGGAAGGGGGGATAAAGTTTATCATTAAAATAAAAATGAACGAAAAGTGAATGAGGCGGCTTAAACGGCACAGTTGAAGGCAAGAAATTCGGTCATAAAAACGAACACAGAGCATCTTTACCCACCCATCATTTCTTTGGAGGGAAAAAAAAAACCACCAATAACTTTTCTCGCAGCGCGTGTCGATACTTTTTTCATTTCGCGAAAAAAAAAAAAAAAAAAAAGGGGATTTCTTCCCACCCCCATCTCTTTTCGAAGCGTGAGGCATTCGGTCACGTTCTCGAACATTCTTTTTTTTTTTTTCTTTCTTTTCAATTTGTTTTCCAAGTCAAGAAAATACCCGTTCTCAAAAGAAACAATTGCAGACATTTAAAATGGAGCTGATACGAGTTTAGCAGGTGGGCCCGCTGAATAGTTTGGATTTACTAAAAATGGACCTCAAAAAAAACCGTTCGCCTTCAATAAGTTTTCAATTTGCTAATTTGAGAATTCAGCCAACTATTTTTTATTCACTGAACTTGAGCACACAAACAGCACATATTACTTCGTTTCTACGATATTCTCAATGGTTTACCCAATAGTTCAGAAATTAAAAAAGAATTGGTTTATTTATATTTTTTTCTTATATTACTGATTTCAAAATAAATAAATTTCACAGACAAGAAGATTCAATAATCATGGGACAAACTTTGAGGGGTGATGGACAAACGCTGATTGGTTTCTTTTGTCGCTCTACGATCATCTTGTGCACCCTTTGGGCTAAACAGACCGGGACCTACAGTTTAAAGTGAATTCGAACCACTACAAATATCCATGGCACCGCCGGGACTCGAACCCGAAGCCTGTGGCACCGAGAGCCAGAGCGCTGGCCACTCGGCCATCAGGCCCTAGGACAAAAAGCTGAGACAGGAATACGCTTTCAAACGAATTTCTCGCAACAGCCAGGTAAAATGCGCCAACTGATACTCGTCACGTGTTTAAAATCCTCTGGCTGTCAACAACGGCGCGCACTCTATTTTATTCTATGTGTGTTTGCAACTGGTTTTGATTGATGATATTCTAGTCGACTCACTTGAGAACCCTCGTTGCTCGACTCAGGGTGTGCGCGGAGTGCGTGGCATCTTTGGAACTGTTTGACAGTCACTCCTTCGACGCCATCCAGCAAGTCATTATGGGGGTCGCAATTATGAGCACTTATTGCAAACATTGAATCAAAGAAGCACTTTTTGCAATGATGCTGTCAATGAGCAATGCTTTTCTTGTTATACCTCAACGAGTCATTTCCGACATTACATTACTGTACAAAAAAAAAAATGAATGCTTTAGAAAATTGGACCACCCTTCGAAATTTGTCTCAAAACCGTTGAATTGCCCTACAGTATAGTGTATATACACTCAAGAGCCAAAACATTATGACCACCCATACATTTTACAATGAACTCGCCTGGATGACGTGGAAGGCACGTGATCAGGTGGAAGTGGTATTTAACTGGTATTAAGTGGTGGTATTAATCCATGCCAATGAGGGTTGAAGCTGTGTTGCGCGCCAAAGGTGGGCCAACTCGTTATTGACAGGTGGTCATAATGTTTTGGCTCGTGAGTGTAATATATGATAGTAAAATAAAAATTGTTATTTAAGTTTCAATAGTTTTGAATGACTTGCAGATTTGTACGAAAAAGTCAGTGTTGACTGAAGAGTGTGGGAAATATAAAATCAGTGGGGTCAGATTTTTCTTGAAGCCACATCAGATCTTGAGTAGCTCATGCTTCTCAGTTATCCTCAAAGGATTTGCATGTAAAACTTTCATTTCACATCAAATTGCATGTATTGGATCTATTATAGTTGTACTTCTCAAGAAGAAATTCACTATTTGCTAACTACATTTCCATTCACATATTGAATAATTGCATGTCATCTTTTCATCAGTCTGCAAATATTTTGAAAGATTTTGATGTTTGAGGAAAAATCTTCCATTTATTAAAACCCAATAAAAATAATTAAAGCTGCCAAAACTTTTTTTAATTAACAAAACTTTAAACTTGTAAGCTTCATGTATTAAATATTATGGTCACTCAAAAAATTGACAATTTTAATGAATTAAGCATTTCAAATGAAAAAAAAAAAAAAATGTGTTTTCTCTTGACTTCGTTGTTGTTTCTTGACTCGAATTGTTTGATGAATGCTGGGAAAAACATTTGAGAATTTTTTGCTTACTAACATCGTCGAATAGACTGTCAAATTGAAACTTATTTCTTTACTCCAAAATAAACAATTGCAGATGGTCTCAATAGAATTGCAGATGATCTCAATAGAATGGAAGGTGTTTTATAAAAAGAAAAAAAATCACACAGAAATTCCAAGACAAATAAATACCAAAATTGGAAAAAACTACGGAGAATTGTGTCAAAAGTGCAATGTTATTGAATGAAAAATATTCCAAAAATGGACGAAAAATATTCCAACAGATGCTAACTTCTAATGGGTTAACATTTTTATCAGATTACTTTCGTAAATAGAAATTTAAGAACAATATTTCAATCTAAATAGAGTCTCGGTATGAAAACATACTAATTTAAAAAAAAAATCAGTTCGGGCATGAATTTAAAGAATTTTTAATTCTAAACATACGGTTCAAAATTTACTTTTAAAGAAATTGTGAACACATATCTATAATAAGTGGTTGAAATGTAATATAAGTAAAATAGAAAAATCGATTTGAAACAGCAGTCCGTTAAATTACATGCACAAGAGTTTTTAATCATTGTATTAGGGCCTTTTTATTCAAATTGTTATGAGTTCATTGTAACTCATAAATTTATTAATTATCTGAAATGAATGGTTTTGTCCATAGTAAAATTGTCAAATTATTAGTAAAAATTTAAAGCAATTTCAAAAATCCCCCAAACATTCTCATTTAGCCCCTCAAGTCGAAGATCGACTTTTAATCTCTTGCAATATAAACTTAAAAATCTGCCAATAAACATGAGAAAATACAAACTAGAAATAAAAATCATTTTTAACGGTAGTTCATTTTCTAACCATGGACATCATTTGAATTTTTAAATTTTGCAGTTTTATAACAAAGATGATAAACAATTTATTTTGCAAGCATCTATTTCGGAAACATTTTTTTTCTTTTAATAAAATGAATAATATTGACTGTCAACAAAAGGAATTTCAAAAAAAAAAAAAAAAAATTTCAAACAATACAAATACATTTTATTTAAATTTATTAGAGACTAGATAAGATCCAGCATCACTGGATTATCCTGAATCCTGCGCAATTATTCAGGATCATTTCGCATGCTATCCTGAAAAAAGACATTATTCAAGTGATGGGCAAAAACTTTGTATTAAATTTTAATAAAAATAATATTTTATTTTATAAAAAATAAAATTTAAAAACAAAAAATTTAACTTTTAAATATTAATGATTTATTGTTTAATAAATTAAATTTTTAATAGGTTAAAATGGCAGCTACATAAATTAACTGCACAAAAATGTATTTTGACCGTAACTCTTAACACTTTTTATTTTTATTTTTGTTATTATTTTTCCAAACTTTCAATTTTTCTAAGGATACCTGTCCATTTAATTTTTAGATGTTTTCTTGAGAAGAAATACCATCGAAAATAATGAAATAGGAAATGAAGTGAAATATGCTCTAGAGGTTGTACAATTTCATCTTATACAATAACTTCGGTTTTGTTGTTACAATTTTATCTGAGCAAAAAAATTCAATTAATCTATTGTTATGATTAAATATATATTATATAGAAGGTTATTATTACAAATAAGTACATTAAATTAATATGTTAAAATGCTAATATAAATATGCTAACCATATAATAGATAAACATTGTGCAAATAAATATTAGCAACGAGCAAATGTCACGTTTCGTTCAGTATTCCACGACGTTGGTGTCTCAACAGACACCCGTTACAAGTTGAAGCCGTCCGATGAAGAAACCCGAATAATGAAGGATTTTTTTTTTTTTTCATCCAAACAAAACATTTCTTTGGATCAAAGGAGCTTTCATGCGAAATTTTTAATTAACTAGATTTAAATTTCAAATTATCCGAGACCTAATTTCTGTAAGTACTTTTATCACAACATAAAAATCTTTCAACAGAAATTTTAATGAAAGAGATTTTGAGTTTTTGTCAAAAACTAATGAGATTCATATTCAAAGAACATTAATTCAAGTAATTAATTTTTTTCGCAAAGACAGATATTGAATGTAATGACGAAGTTTTGTTTTTGAAATTCGGTATTCATTACATGAAAAAGATCCTAATGTCAAATGTTTCAGCACGTTTTACCCAGACATTTGATGCAAAATTCTGGAAATTTACCAGTTGAAAATTCAAAATCAATTGAACTATTCAATAGGATCTATCCAATTTTCCCACCATTGATATAAAACAACTCATTCAGACATAAAAAGTAAACTGTACTAAAAGTAAAAGGAACAGGTGATCCAATAAGGAAATTTCAATATTTTTTCTTAACAACATTAAATCAGAAATTTTGTACCCAACACAGGCAATTCAAAATTTAGAGTTCCAAATAAATCAATTACATTTCTACACAAACATTTTTACGGTGTTCAGCACTTAAATCTTATAGGAAAATGGACAGTCCTAGTGAAAAAATCGCGTGTTTCCTTTTGAATTACTTTGCATGGAGTTCATCAAGCTTTCAAATATGTAAAACCGACAGCGAATAATGACACTTTGACATTGGAAATATATGTTTAACGAATCGAATCTAATTTCAAAACAACTGCAAATTAATCTGGTAATACAGACAGCTGTTGGCTTAATTTACATTAATAAATAATGGGGTTTTTACATTAATAAGTAATGGGGTTTTTACATTAATAAGTTTCTTTGTTGGGTTGGCAAAGAAAAAAAAATATGTTTTTGTTTTTACCATGTATTTCAAATGACGCAAACCGAAATTTTGTCCTTATTTCCAAAATTATCCAATACTTTCACATGCCTATTTAGGCGACTAGATACTCTATTCAGGCGACTGGACTTTTCCAATACTTAATTTCTTGTCAATGATGATCAATTATATTTCCAGTAAATTAGTACCTTTGTATAATTTTAAATACTATATTGGGTTATTTTTTATATACGTATTAATGGTACTGTTTACTATACAAGTATTTTTGTGTACTACACAGATATAGTCTATTCTAACGTTCCGTCGAGCCAAGAAGGCATCCCGTACATCAGACCGAGCCCGCTCAGTATAAACTTACTCCTCAAAAGGATGTAATACGGGTAGCTTCCCAAGGTGGACCGCTAACCAAATTCTCTTCCACTTCATCTGCAGTGATGGTGGTATTTTCAAAATTAAGGACTTCATTAATAATTTTTAAATTGTAAATTCTGATGAGGTTTTTAAGTTTGACATCGAATGGGACAATCCCTGCAAGGATACTGAGAGCATCAGTAGAGACCGGTTTTATAAGGATTTATTGACATTTAGAAGTGCAACTCTCTGTAGTTGCTTAAGTTTGATATCTTGTTTAATAGTACCTTTATACCAGATTTGATAACCATAAATAATAATTTTTTCTATCACTTAGAGATAGATATATATTTTTAACTGTAGGGTTTAAACCCCATGTGACTCTACGCAATCTGTTCAATTTATGTTGAATATTATTAATCTTCTCTTGGATATAATTCAAGTGTGGGCTCCATGTTAATTTATTGTCTAGGATAATTCCAAGATATTTTAAATCCTTTTTGTATGATATTTTGTGGTTATCTGTTTTAATAGACGGAATGTGTGTAAACTTGGATTTAGAAATAATAGTAAAATTGTTCTTAGTATAATTTATTTTAAGATTGTTAGAATGAGTCCAATCTTGAATGTCACTTAGGGTCTGAGACTGCTGCTGTTATGATAAATTATAGTTTAAAAAACCTAAAAAACACGTTTTTAGAGTTAATCAAATTAAAAATAAAAAATAATTGTTAACATAAGAATAAAATGACTGACGAGAAAAATTATTGTCACTGTTCTAAAAGCGTGGGGTGCTCGATATCAATCGTTATAATTTTCACTAGTTTCATTCTAAAATGCAGAGTTAGTTTAAAAATGTCACACAAAGCCCACACGTTTTTAGAACACTGACATTCATTTTATTCTTATGTTAACAATTATTTTTTACTTTTTAGTTTGATTAACTCTAAAAACACGCTTTCTTAGAGGAAATCAAAGTGAAAAAATAAATTATAGTTTAAAAAACTAAAAAACACGCTTTTAGTGTTTTTAAACTATAATATTTAAATGAGGTCCCGGTATGGAGGACTGGAACTATAGTTCTTACAATAATTTAATTGTGAGTAAAACAAAGGCTATAGGTCGAGCCAGCCAGAATTCGAACAGGGAATCTCCTGATCCGTAGTCAGGAGCGTTATCCGTTGTGCCACTGTCCCGCGTAACATAGGTGTGAATGTCTTAGGTACTTTCATTCTACATGGGTTAAATTGTTCTCCATAAGTTAAAATAAAAATCACTAATCCTGGCGATCCTAATCATGATGAGATAATAAACTTATCAAAATATTTTATTGTTGTCGGTCCTTGATAAGTCTATAACGTTTAAATTAAATCTGATCGCTTAAAGTAGGGCAAAATCGAGCCAAAAGAGTCAGTTACAAACAAACAAACAAACAAACAAACATGCAGGTGAAACCAATAAAAGTGTATTAAAATGGGTAAGACACTTTCTCCCTTAAGGGCACTACTACATCATCAGCAAAAGCTTGAATGGTTACATTCTCTCCAAAGTCGAGATTCAATAAGTCATTTATGAAGATGTTCCACAGAAGAGGGCAAGATCCCTGTGGATCCCTACAAGATCCCTGTGAAACACTCTCATTATACGACATATTAATACTTCCATTTTGAATGGATCTATTGTTTAAAAAGTCAAATAAGATATTAATCAGATATGAAGGGATAGGCAGTCCCATAATTTTTCTGCTTTAAGGGATTCCAGTTTACGGATTTGAAAGCATT
Organism: Caerostris extrusa; assembly: GCA_021605095.1. NCBI lineage: Eukaryota > Metazoa > Arthropoda > Arachnida > Araneae > Araneidae > Caerostris > Caerostris extrusa. The sequence continues at coordinate 67,512 of BPLR01015937.1, read as the reverse complement.
CTCAAAGTCCAACGAGATTAGACACACTATCTTACCCACAGAGTAATAATGATTAATATAATTTTTAATGTTTTGGAAAGCAGTAATAGATTTGTTTTTACGAAAGCCGTACTGTCTATCACTAAAATAATTATTTGATTCTAAATAATAAACAATATGATTTGAAATAATTCTATCAAACAATTTTCCCCAAGTGGGTAAAAAGGCAGATAGGTCCATAATGTGAGTCAGACGAATAATCCTTATTAGTTTTGGGAATTGAAGTGACAATGGCAATTTTCCCATGGCGTGGGAAATATGGCTTTAGAAAGAAGAATATTAAAAAATTTTACAAACCAATCTTTGTTTGCGAAATATAACTCCTCACTATCTCACTTGGTATAAGATCGATGCCAGGAGCTTTTTTTAGGTTTAAGATTTAACAACGCACTTTCAATTTCAGGTTGATCTAAGTCTACAAAATCGTGGAGAGACAGTGGATCTAGATTAATTTCCTCGGAGTAAGATCTCAATGTAAAGTGATATTCCAAAATAGTTTGAGTGGAATCTTGCATAGTTATCCCAATTGTATCCAAATTGTCCATAATCGATTTGAAGATTTTGTTATTTACTACCTTATCAGTAAAGATTTTAAAGTTTTTACCATATATATTGCTAGTCGTGAGTTTATTGATAAACATTTTTTGTGATACAAGATGGTCTTCATATAGATCGCTTGAGATTTCTTGAAATTAACCTTATAGATACACAGACTACACAGATATAAAGAACTGCCGTTAAGTAATTATTGGAAAAGTTTAGTTAATATAATTATTGAAAAGAACTACCATTAAATAATTAAACTGCGCAAGCTATAGACTCGTTTTTTTAGTTCCGGTTCTAACATATTTGTGTGAAACGGAATTTTCATATTACGTTTCAATACATCTCAGCACTTTACCAATTATAAGAAATCACTATTCTGATACTTTTACACAATATTAAATTAAAAATGTAACTATTCATATTTTTTGTTATCGTTGATCATTTTCAAAAATCCTGTTTTGTCTCTCAAATATTTTGAAATAAACATTTATTTTTGTAAATATTAATCTTATTGTAGATCTTGTACGAATATTATTTTCCTTATTATATTGAAGTCAATATATATATTGAATCGAGAGATTCAATGTGATTTTTATTTACTCATTTCAATTTTTCAGATTAAATTTTTTTAAATTTAAATATTTCGATTTTCTCTCCATATATACTTTTCATGCATGTATGCTATATTGAAATGTTCTATTTTTTTTACAGTGGGTGCAAAAAGTATTTGCACACTTACATTTTTGCTTGCAAATCATAAAATTAAGCATTAAGAAATACAAAAATTGGTATTGCCAAAAGTAGAATAAGTTTAATCACCTAAATTAAACAGAAAAAATACAATAATATAAATAACAATTTATTTTTGCAACAAAATTAAATATCTCGTGTCAAAAAAGTATTTGCACACCCGCATGAATACAAAAAGAAATATAATGTATAAGAAAATTTCAAATAACTAATATTTAGTATGCATTCCATTAGCATCTATTACTGCTTGTAATATTGCTGGCATTAATTTAATTAAATATTCTGTAACAGTAGGGTCCATATTTGACCACTCTTCAATAAGAGCTTGTTTAAGTGCAGATTTGCTTGAAATCTTTTTCTTACTTTTAAATCCAAACAATTCCACAAATTTTGTCGCAACGAGATCGGCAATTCAGATTTCTTAGGTGCCATCACAAATTGAAATCAACAATCAACTGATCGACACTACCTCCCTTTATAGTCGCCATACGTATGTTATTCACTGCGGGATGACTATGAAATAATTAGCAAAAAATGCAAACTTCCTAAAGCTGAGTTGAGTGTGCAAATACTTTTTGAAGTAAGATATTTTAATTTTATTGCAAAAAAAAATTTTTTTTACTTGTATTATTGTATTTTTTAAAAATTAGTTTAGATGATTAAGGTTATTGTGTTTTTAAAATGCCCATTTTTGTATTTTTTTAATTCATTTTTTATGAATTGTAAAACAAAACTGTATGTGTGCAAATACTTTTTGTACCCACTGTGTATTTTCCACGGACAGTCAGACGATGGAAAGAAACAACTTTCGGGCTGAAACTCAATGAATGGGAAGAAACTAACTCAGGAAACTCAAATCTGATTGCCACAAGCTGTCAAAATCACGTTTCTGAAAGAAATCTGAGTTCTGATTCGCAAGCTGCATTCATTTACACTGGGATACGAGCCAATTCGGCGACTACTAGATGGATAATGATTTGATTTTGTTACCAGTAATTGATAACTTAATCGGGTTAAAAGTATGAGAGGATTGATATTGAGAAAATTGTATGCACTATTTTTATCTTTTTTGGTTTTTCAGAATTCTAATTTGCAAATTAACAATGTAAGTTTACTCAACAAAACTTAATGAAGTTATGCATTTTAAGATATTAACTGAAGGCAGTGCATTCTTATATGTTCAGTAAATGAATAAGATATAGAATAGATTCCTTTGATAATTTTAGAATATGTTCTGGGGGAAAAAAATGAATATTTATGTTTCGCCTCTCTCAACAAATTAATTTTGAGTGGATTTTTTTGTTTTATGTAGCTACATTTTTTTAATATACTACGATATTATTATAAAAAAAGGAAACAAAATACAAAGTATATTAAGCTTAATAAATATTTATTACTTGCAGTTAACCATTCATAATATGTAAATTAAAGAATGATCAAAAACTATTTAATTTGCATCATAAAAGTTCATGACTGCCTGATAGTTGCCTGACTCTAAGCAACGTGTGCCGCTTGTGAACACGAGGGCGGTGGTTCGATCCGCTGCCGGCTGTGTTGTAGACACTTTTTCAAAAACAAGGAGACTCGAAGATAGACTTTGCTTAGCATCTTATCTCTCTGGAGTTGGACTACAGCTTTTACCTTTGGCTCCACCACAATAGAAGTTGCAACTCCCTTCCCTCCTTCCATGATGGATATGACAACAACATAAAATAAAAAACAACTAAAATCTGCTCAGCAAATTTCAACTTATCCTGTGTGAATATTGGAGAACGGATTAATAAACTCAGAATATGCCAATGTTTAATAATGCACGAGATATATGAAGCAATTGATTGGAATACTACAAGAATGGCCAAATTCAAATAGCCATATGAATATAGCAATGTTGAATAGATCTTGAACTTCTTCATGAAGAATGAATTGCTCAAGAATCTCTAAAAGAATATACAAAGTAAGATAAATGTCGTAAATGAAGAATGGAGTATTCCAAATTCTACAAGAAACGTTATCACATTCAATAGCCAAAAGAATATATCAGTTTGAAAATTCCAGGCATAAGTGAAGAATGAATTATTACAAATTCTACAAGACACGTTATCGCATACAATACCCAAAAGAATATATAAAAGTTGGGAATTCTTCAATTATGCTAAGAATATTCAAATTCTACAAGAAACGTTGTCACATTCAATAGCCTAAAAATACATCAAAGTTTTTAAAATTCTAGGCATAAATGAAGAATGAAGTATTCCAAATGCAATAAGAAGCACTATACAGCTCAATAGTCATAGGAAAATGCCAAAAGTGATAAATATGAAACTTCAAAAGAAGGATTTGATCAACCCACTACGATAACTTATAGCCATTGGATATACGAATGTTTAAAATCCCGAACCAAAACGTGAAAATGCTTCAAAACCCTACTACAAAAACTTCAAGCAAAAGCCAAATTCCTGAGGATTATTATTTCAAGTGTTAAGGGACTAACTACCATTCTAACTACCCATTGTTAAGGGACTGTCTCAAACTACCATTTTTCCGCCAAAATTTGCAAATTTGGAATATCGCTTTATTTGCTTACTGCACTTTTCGGATTGCGCCACGAACCTCTAATCAGGACAACATTAGGTTCAAGCATGATAATATTTATCATAATTTGTATTATCATCATAAAAATATTTATTTTGATTTTAAAATATTTAATTATCCTCATAAATGTATTAATTAAAAATTAAAATATTCAAAAGTTGAAATTTAATGTAGTAACACAGAATATATATATTTATATTTCTTACAAAATGTAATACATTATCAGGTAAGATTTTTAAAAACAATTTCAGCAATAGATGCATCTTTTCTGATCACAAGCGTTCCTCAAACAGAATCGCACCACAAATAATCAGATTTAAAGTGATATCAAACATTCTTTTTGCATTGTTCTCTCTCGCAATTAGTTTCCTGAGACCCACGTTGCATGGGTACCAGAGGGAAAACGACAATAGACTACTTTTCAGTGAAACTACTACAATAGACTAAAGACAATAGACTAGACAATTAAAAGCAAAAGAGAATCCGTTTGAGGACGGTACTCACCGAATGTGTGTAGGGTTGCGCGCTCAGCCGGATCCCATCCCTGATGAGCTTCTCTTTCACCAAGTTCTTGAGCTGCATCTTGGGGTAGCGCCCCAGCTCCGCCTTGCCCTCCTCGTACTCGTCCACGTACCGCCGTCCTACCAGCCGAGGGGACAGCCCCTCCTCCTCGCTGTCCGAGCCCTGCGCCCTCCTGCCGCTGCACTTGGTCCGCGGGCCCTCCAGCCTCCTGGGCAGGGAGGCCGCGGGCTCGCACGCGTGGATCACCTTCTCGTCCTCCCGCAGATACCGCAGCGTGGTCCTCTGGACCGCGGGGGAGGCGTCGTCGTCGTAGGTCCACGCGTAAGGTCCGTCGTCCAGGCTGCACATACGCGGCATGCATCCGGTGAGGGAGTCCAGGGACGCCGAATCCGGCGCGATGTGGTTCCCGTGGTGGTGCCTGCTGTTACCGCGGGCGTTCGACGGCACGGACTGGTGCCGGATAAAAGCCGGACGCAGGGGCACGGGCGAGGAGGCGACGGCAAAGCCGCAGTTCTCGTAGTCGTCGGAGCTACTGTTGAAGAGGGGCACGCTGGGCTGGTGCTCCTCCAGCGTGAAGTAGACCGCGGTGCCCCCTTCCTGGACCAGGCGTCGCACCGCCCGCCGGATGACCTCCCTGTGGACGGCGTCCTCCACCCCGATGGCGTCCAGGTCCGGCTCCCCGATCTGCTTGCATATCTCGAGGTCGTCGTATCCGTTGTCGAGGAAGCTGTCGGCGTACTGCTGCAGGTGCATGGCCCGCAGCCACTCGTGCACGATGCTCTCGTCGCCCATGGCTCACCACCGCGCACCAGCGGCCATCACCGCCGAACTCGCTCTGTCCTCCCCGCAGCTCAGAGAACCGGCTCTCCGCCAACCACAGGGCGCCAGATTCCTCGCCAACAGCGCCGCGAGAACCGTTCCAGCGCCAAGTTCATTCCAGGACTTTTCCCGAGTTCGATGCCGATGTCTTATCCCTGACAAAAAGTTAGTAATTAAGTTAGGTTTTTTATTGTACGCCTTTTTACCCCCTTTTTTGTAAGGAAAATAAAAGGATTGGAAATAAAAAAATATAAAATAAAAATAAAAATTATAAAAATCGAAAATGAAATAAAAATTATAAAAAAAAAAATAAAAAAAAATTATAAAATCGAAAATGGAATAAAAATTATAAAATAAAATGCAAATAAAAAATTATAAAATAATAAAAAGAATCACGGTTCTGATCGGCCTTTTTTTGGGTGAGGACATGTTTACAATTTTACCTTTCAGATCACTCATTGGCTCCCCACCGTTCAACATAATCCCTAGTGTGTTGGTAAACAACTGTGTGTACGTTTTTCAATAGTATTACGGCATCGACAACTGGTCCCTAATTGTACCGAATTTAAAAACTTAACTTTTTAACTTCTTTTTATTTTGTATTTTACATTTTATCAATAGTATTTAAAAAAATTTTTTTTTTTTTTTTTTTGAGAACCACTTTAATTTGAATTTTTAGAAACTTTTATCTTTTATCTACTAACATTAATTAAGCAGCCATTATAATTCAAAGCATATATATTAATTAAGATGAGGAGGTTTAAGGGGTATTTACCCCCTGTTGGTACTCCGTAAACGTACGCCAGTTGCCTGACAAAAATTAAGGGGTTTTAGAGATGGGGTTTTCTTCAACATAATATTCATTCTAAATAAAGTAGAAAATAACAAACAATTGAAATGTGAAAAAAATTACTTCAGATTGTGTTTTAAAAACTGCAAATTTAACCAGAAAAGATGGTATAAATGTCATTATGGATGGCTTTTCTGTCGTTATAAATGCAAACACTATTAAACAAGCATTTTTTTTTTTTTTTAAATTGTGGTGCATATATAGTAAAAACCCCGCTTTAAGAAAACACGGAGGGTTTTTTTTTTTTTTTTTTTTTTTTTTTTTTTTTTTAGAGAAGCTCATGATCCTTACAATTCCTTGAACCCCATTTACTTTCATGCGGAGCTATTATATAAACATGCATCTATTTAATATTAATGTTTTCGAAAAATTTGTAAACGTTTTTTTTTTTTCCCCAAAATTGGTCGAAATGTTGATGGCAAGCAGCCGATAAATATTCTTTAATCAGCTCTTTAATTTTTTTGTGGGGTGGGGGGATGGATCCTTTTTTTTGCTAAGAGTATTCGTGCACTTCATTTACGGAACTGATTATTTCTCAATTCAGTGAGATCTGTGCGTCGACCCTTTAAATAATCCTCCTATTTTTGAAATTGAAATCAGTGTTAATATGAAATACAATAAAACTTCTAAAAACGACTTACTCCAGATGTTGATATTCTGTGCAAATATATTCTATATACTGTGTAAAAACATTTAGATTGCGCAATCTAAACTTACTTAAATGACCCACAAAAAGTGTTTTTGTTTTCGCATAAATTAATTCATCTAAATTGGCACATCATTGAAATTGAATAACCGAAGTAATAACAATGCGCATTATGTGATAAAATACATCTTCAAGATCCATCCATGAAAGGCACCAAGCATAGAGAATTTTATTACGATTTTTACGTACATATTGAGATGGCCGTTCACTCTAGTAAGAGATATTAGTAGTAGAGAATAGTTTTTACTTCATTCACTTTAAATCGGCTCAAAAATGAAATAATATTTTATAAATACGAGAAGTTAAAAAATTGAAGCACTAAAAGTAAATTCAAATCTGCTTGTCAAGTTTCATCAGTTGTGTGTATTGAATGAAATATTTTGATAGACTGCTCATTTATAACAAATTGATAGTTAATGCCCGTTAATGCCTTGCGTTACTTTTTCTTTAAAAATGCAAGGCATGAACGTTGGAGAACTGGAGAATGTATACTGGTAGCTATCATGATACAATCTATACAGATGGCTCTAAGAGGGATGGCAGAGCAGGCTTTGCATATGTACATTATAGAGACGGAAAAGAAATAAGTAATACACTCCAAAGAGTGAGTGACCATGCGACAGTTTTTACCACAGAGCTGATGGCAATCAACAGCTCTGTGGATTACATTATACATAATAATTTTAAGAATACTATCATTGTGACTGATTCGCGATCCGTCTTAGAGGTCCCTGGCAAACTTAAATAACGACAATTATTATATTCATCTCTTAAAAAATAAAGTCAAACATTACAAAAATGATATCTTTTTGAATGGATAAAGGCACACAAAGGTTTTATTGGAAATGAGCTTGTTGACTCATATGCCAAACAAGCTACAGAAAGAAACACTATTGATACTAACATAAGATATTCAAATGTCCAAATTAAAAAGCTGATTAATAAAACTATCAAAGATGAATGGCAGACTGAATGGGACTCCTCCGTCAAGGCGCGGCCACTATTCCATATCATGCCAAAAGTTAGCTTTAACAGTCTCCACGGGGACTTTTCTAAGCCAAATTTTGACTTTACATGGTGCAATGGCCACGTACCGGAACAGATTGTTTGGCAAGTCTGCATTGTGCCCTTGTGGTCAATCATATTATTTTTGCTTGTAAGATTTGGCGGGAAGAACGAAAATTGGGCTTGCCCGCAAACTACCAATCCTTTTCACTTGGCGCCCTTTTAAAAATTAATAAAACCAAATCTGCTATTCGCAGCATTATGGAAAAAAGATTTTTACAGTCGATAGAAAATCTAAATGACTAGAACTTTTTCTATTTATCTATTTTATCTATTTTTTTTGTGTAAAAAAAAAAAAAGGGAAGGAAAGGGAAAGAAAAAAATTGTTGTTGCTCCCTTAGTTAGAGTTTCGTTTTCTGTCTTGGTTCTTCGTTGGTTTACTCCATAGGTTGGAGTCCTATTGTTTTATTTTTTGGTTTGGTTCTTCGTTGGTTTGTGTTGGAATGGGACACCTCCGGGGAGGTTGTCCTGTTTTTCTTCTCCTTTCTTTTTTCTTTTTCTTTTTGTTTTACTTACGGGTGAAGTTTCACCCTTCGTTCTTTTTTTGTTGATCTTCCAGTCAGAAGGAATTAATAAGTTGTATACTTCAATTAGAAGGGTTGACCTTGGTTGGGGACAGCAAGTCGTTGCCCAGTTTGTAAAAAAATTTTTATGTTTAAGTTGTACGGAGCGGGCTTGCTATCGCGCTCTGAAGTTCCGGATGCTCTTTAGAGCAGGTCGGATCAAATCTTGACTTTAAGTAACGCAAGGCATGAACGGGTTTTTCTTAGTAAGTCTCTCAAATAAACATATTCTAAAATATACATAAAAATATGTTAAAAATATACACCGACTTTTCAATAATAGTAAAAAATACTGGGTATATTCAATGGAAAATAAATTAAATTTCATGTTTTAAAATGCATTAATATTTTTTATTTAATTAGTTTTTGTTAAAAACAAATCGATTATTACAGATTGTTTTATTTTTACGTTTCAGACTTTTTATCGTCCAAAAACAGTTTTGGGTTTGCTTCTGGTTTCTAAGTCGAAATAAAGCCGTTTCATGGCGATCTATTAAGATGCTGAATTCCCGCATTCAAAACTCTGAATTGAACGATTGAAAAACTACATTTCGTGCAGTGCCGTACGAGGACAGTCATAACTGTCATCATCATTTTCAGAATCGAATGGCATTTCAACTCTTGTGTTTTTACTGATGTTATGCATGCATTGAACTAAAAAGTTTTCAATGTATTCATTGTGAGATGATTTACTGGCCCTCTTTTTGGTAAAGACATTATTTTTTTTTTTCCTTAAATGACTCGATCGGCTGTCACTCAGCTATACTTTAGAATAGCATCATTCTTTTAGTTCAATGCAGGCGTAAGGGAATATGCATGTCAGCCATGTTTTTTTAGTTAGAAATCTTTACGCAAAGTCAAAACACCTTTTTGTCAATGTTTGCCACATTTTTCTAAAAATAGCCATGTATTTTATTTTTCCTGTTTGCCAATGCTTTATAACTTAATTGAACAATGACATCAAAAATTCCGCAAACATTATTTAAAAATGTTGGCTTTGAGCCTGGCGGAGTGCCTTGAAAGTTTGCCGGGTAATTGGCACTTGGCTGTCTCGCTTTTTTTTCAGTATTACGTAATTAAAATGAGCCAAACAAGAAAAGAAAAAAAAAAAATTACAGGAAATAGCAGACTGGTTTTTTAGAGTTAAAAGTATTTTTACTTACTTTTTACTTATTATCCTAAAGATAGAGAAATACGTTTTTTTTATAATTATATATCAATATTTTACATTAGATTACTTAACGGATAGGATATATTAATAGCAAGTAAAATAAATTAATTCATTTAGATAAGAAAATAGTAACACAACACTCTTTTGTGCACAATGAATGTAGACTATTTATTAAAGGTCTTATTTTTAATCTTAATTTTACATCAATTATTTGCTAAAGGTCACATTTAGTGAAAACAATTATCAGGAGTTTGAAAACTATTCGGATTTGGAATTTTAGAATAATTATCAAAATATTTATAAATTTTTATTTTAGAATTTAAGAAAGCAACCTAAAACGTAGGATTACGAATACTAAAAAGCTCATGAGAAAATGAAAATTTTTTGTGTTGTAATTCACTATTGTTTTATGAATGAAAGCCTGCAAATCCTTTTAGGTCCTTTTCAGTATACATGCTGAAATTATTCAGTTGGACGTGTTTTAGAAAATAGTTCTTAGAAATGGGGATGAAAATTTTAGAGACCTCTGTATCCGAGAGGAAACAGAGAAAAGTGAAATCCAATTTTGGTTTTGAAGGACAGATCTCGTTCTGTCATTTAATCAATAATTAAAATGTTTGGTTCTTCGTCGTAACTGCTCAGCACAGTGACCTTCCGGTCTTGGGGTCGTCAATGGAAAAAAATAAATCCAGTATTAGAAGCCCTAAAATTGCAAATTCAGCTTTAAAACACTGGAGTACACTAAGTCCAGTACTAGAAGCTTGCAAAAGAAGCCCGCGTCCAAGGCCGAGTGGATAGAAAATATTTCGTGACTGAGAAGAATCGGGAACTACGCTTATTTTTGCAGAAAAAAAAAATATATACAGTAGAACATCTGTAAAGTCGAACTTGAAGGGAGACGCCAAATAATTCGAGTTATAGTTTTCGACTTGTTGAGGATTTCGACTTACGCGGATTTTGTAAGGAAATATTTGACTTGTAGAGGTTTAGATTCTTTCTGACTTATTTTGAGTTAGAGAAGTAAAATAATTAAAAATCAAGTTACAGAGGTAATAAACACGTTTATTTGCAACTTAAAAGTTATATTATGTACTACAATAAAAAATCAAAATAATTCCGAAACAACCTTAAAATTAAAAATATTACATATTAAAAAGTCATTTATTATTATTTATTTTTGTTTTAGAAAATTGATGGTTCTCTATCTATAGCATTATCTAAGTTATAAAGGGCAGAAAATTCTTTTGCTTCCGAGTTGTTATTTCATAGAATTGGTTATTCTATTTACTGTATACTCATGCATTGTTTTCTAAAAAAAATGATGTGCATTGTCGGCAAATCCTTAAAGTCGGTAACTTACTTTTCTTCGAGCTAAAGAGGTAATTAGTTTCAAATGATCGAGTTGTAAAAAGATTGTAAAATCAAACATTGCTAATGTTCGAGATACAGAGGTCCAATTTTTTTTTTTTTCGAGTTACGGTGGGGAAAATATATACCAAAATGGCTTGTGGGGATTGACTCATTATTTTGACTTATAGAGGGTTGAAATTTCGAGTCATGGAGATTTTGGGGCTTGAAAGGGGAAGGGAACAAAAATTTTTTTTGAGTTGTGGAGGTTTTCGATTTATCGAGGTACGACTTAAAGAGACTCTACTGTATATACACTGTAGTTCTGTATTTTAGGAGAGAAAATACGTATTTTCTCGAATGAGAGTTTAATATTTTTGGATATGATTGAGCGAGGAAGGTATAGGGAAAGCCAAATAGAGAAAGTCCAAAGGATCACTTCCAATCGGGAAGCATGGAGAAGGAGGTTCATAGCGTGTTTGGGAAATAGGAGTGTGTAGGACACTGGGTCATTATAGATGGGGTCCTGAATCCTAATACGAACATTGATGTATTAAAGAATAATTTGCAATCTCGTGCTGCAAAAGATAAAACTCAATAGTGCAGTTACAGCTTCCAAAAAACATTGGTAATTATAATAATAATATGACGGTGAATATATAATAATATTGTATGGAGGGGATTTTTCAGTTTTCCCACATACGACACGTAAATACGTGAAAGTTAAACAAAACTATTCATGTAGACAAATATACTTCCATCTTGGTGAATCATTGCTTTTTTACATAAGTGGAACACGACGTCTTGGGGGAAAAAAAAGTTTAAAGAAACTAATTTACAAAAAAAAGGATTGGTTGTATTAAGGAAAAAAAAAAAAAAAACTTATACACTTTAATATGCATCTGTTTTCAAACATTAAGATTTTTTTTAAGTACAATTTCCTAATATTAAAATCTTGAAATCCATATTTCTTAAAAAATTTAAGGAATTTAAATTTTACACGTGAAAAACGCTATCCTAAAATAATCCAACTTCTTAGATGAACTCAACGAATATTGCCTGTAATTTGTAAAGATAATGCTGCAAAACAAAAATTATCAATGAAATGCACAAAAGAGTTGCAATGGGGTACTATACACTACTTATTAAGTAAAAATACATGAAATATTTTATATTCCATTACAAAGAACATGAAAATTATATAATCTTGCTTTACTGACAAAAGTTTTGGAAAGTACAAGATGAAAAATTTCTTTCTCATCTAGGTTGAAAGCGGTCACGCAGTAATCAATATGTGGCCATTAGACAATCACTACGATGTTTTGGACATCTCAGTAGCAAAATGAGTCCCCCTTTATTTTATCAGAGCCAAAAGAAAAAAGAAAGAAACAAAGAAAGAAATCCCATGAACGAAGTACTTTTTGCAGCAACACGCCCTTTTTTATAAATGCAATTTCCGTTGTGCTAGGACATTTTTTTTTTTTTTCTGATTCACGATAAATGGGGCATATTACTTTTGTGCTTTCCTTTCCAATACATCTGGAATTATGTCAAGAATTCGATGACATTTTTCTTTTTCATTTTGGGAGAAGGTGCACAAAGACTGCTTTGACAGTCAAAAGTTAGATTTCTTTTATTTTTGCACCGTGGCAGGAGAAGCCGTGCATCGGGGGTCATGTTCAAATCTCCGGTTGCGTCTGTTACCATCAATGCTTTCATTGAATAAGAGACTTGATGATAAATGGGACAGCAGGCCTCGCATCGATAGTCAATGGATGTCCTCGAAGCTTTCTGTGACTGGACGCACAAATGCGGGACAGATACCCCTAAAAGCCTTCCTGGATGGCAACATGCTCTCCTCACGATCCGTCGGACCACTGACACACAAGGTGGACCAATGTTCAACGAAATAAATAAATAAAGCATTTTTAGCTGGCTGCTTTGAGAAGACTCGAAAAGGAAAATATTGCTTAATTGCCGGGAATTTTCCTTACGCTTGCAGCAGAATTGGATAGTCAAGCAAGCGCAGTGCTCAATTGAGTCAATTGGCAGTCTCTTAAATGAAAACACAGTGTAAGAATGAAATAGATTTCGCATCGTGGTTGCGAGAGTAGCTGAGTTAGTTGAGGCATTGTGCCTATCTGTTGCCAGAAATTCGCTTCAAAGTATGTTCTTTCCTCAGCCCGTCAACTTCAGGCCCTACACTCCGAAACAAAAATGTTTTAGTATGCTGTACCACCCCTCAAAGTTTGTCCCATGACTGTTCGATTACCCTGTATGTTTATGATTTATATTTGTTTAACCTTCCGTTTCTATGGAAAATATTTGCAGAAATTCATCGCATGAAAATCATAGCATCATTTTAAAATACTCTGTGTGTGTGGAAAAAGTAGTTTGAATACAAACACAGATCCATTTATAGAGCATCTCAGCATCAGATTTACTAATTTGTAGGAGCAGCAGAATGCACCTAGATAGTTTCTATTCACATAGAAATGCTGTGTCTGAAATGCTTTCCTAATGCAGTACCTCTCACTAAAAGCACCATGAAGAAAAAAAGTCAACACTTAAGTGAATGTGTGGTTTATAAATTAATATCCCTCAACAAAAGTAAAATGGTCAACAATAATAAAAGTAAACTACGGTTGCATGCTGTCTTCACATTGACTGGAAATAGCATTGCCCTCTACCGTCGCTAGTCAGACTGCCTGATGGGAGTTTTCTGCCTTTTCTACATTACGACAAGCAAATTCTGGGTGTCAACCCCTAAGATAAGGAAAGCTTTTAGGGGTAAGTCCTTCCCCAACACCCGTCTGTGAGCTGTTCGGGGGTTTAATATGAGACCCACAGATGTTCCACCCTGCCCTTTCTATCGGGTATGGGGCTGCACAGCCCCAGTTTGGAGTGTAGCAATGAAAAGATACCCTACATAAGTTGTACAGAAATAAAGGTTTCTTACTAATGGGCGAGAGGAAGATTCAAGGAGCCTTCCAATCACGACAAAGGGCTATTTCGAACTATTTATTCTTCCGTGAAGAATGAACATCAACAAAATTCCCTTAGCTATTCGATGCAACGAATTCAAGCAAGACAAGCAGCCATTTGTTACGCATTCCATGAGCGAAACCTTATATCGCTTTCGAAGAATGCGCCCCTCACACAAAGGGGCGCCAGCGAGTCGCCGCCCTATTTGAATTCCTCCTGGATGTTCATTTGCCGCCCATCGATTCTGGGGGGCAGCAGCAGATACTTCTCCGGAATGCCATCCCGGATGCTGCGTTTCTGGGAATACTCAACTTTTCTGGAATGATGGCTGAATCCATCCCTCATGGCAGACACCGGGGTTCCCGTCTTTGGGGGGGAGCCGCCCCGCACTGGGGAAAAAAATTATTCTTTTGTTTTTTTCCCCGTCCCCCACCCCTTTTCTTTTCGAAGGCCTGCCAAGTTACCGGTAGAAGAACATCAAAGAGCCGACTGTTCCACGTGGAGAGCGATTCAAGCGGAATTTATGAGCAACTCGTTCAAAAGCAGGAAAAAATATCTTTGCTTGGTTCTTCAGGATGGTGTGCAAACGACTGGAAATGATTTTTTTACAAAATGAATACATTTAAAATTGAATTTTTAAAAATTAACAATATTTTCCAATGGTATTTTCTGTTTTTAAAAACTATATAATGATAATGAATTCTTATAAAACTTATATATATATATATATTTCACGAAATATTTTTTTTTTTTTTTTGTCGAATGCATATGTATAAAATATTAGTTTCATATTATTTCTTTCAATTCCTTGAAGGATAGGATTACTATAAACATCAATTCATTTCAATGAATTCTGCATATCTTACATTTACTGAAAGTTCTAAAATAAAACAAATCAATGATTAGTTATACAGACAAACACGGTGCAAAATATTTTTGAAAGAAAAAAAGTTCGAAACTCATTGTGAATTTTTCATTTATCTTGATTTTGTAATATTATTTTAAGTATTAAAATTAAAATTATTTTCATTGTAATTAAATCGTATATATAGTGTGTGTGTTTGTCCCACGTCTAAGTACATATTACAGTGACATCACATAAGGACTCATATAGATTCAATATAATCGACTGGTTTGGTTTCTCATCGCTCTACGGTCATCTTGTGCACACTTTAGGCTAAACAGATCGGGACCTACAGTTTAAGTACATTCCGAACCATCCCACTGCCAGGATTCGAAACCTGAATCTTTCAGGTACCAATAGCCAGAGCGCAAGCCAGTTGGCCATCAGGCCGCTATCTATAACCGACTGAAAAAACTTTGTTTTTCCTGTTTCTAATGTTAAATTTCTGCGTTATTGGTTCATCCAAAAGATACAAACAGTGACAACTGCAATTTAAGAAAATTCTAAAAAACTTACAATAAAATAAACAAGTTTTGTGACAAAGTTGGTGTCAAAACTCCTTTTTGTGCGCCTGCTTTGATCTGTAAGATCAAACACAGCATGCGCTACAAGCAGGCACAAAAATTGTCAACCGATCAACGCATTGCCAAATAACCTGAACCTCAAGTGTAGTGAACATAAAAAGGTATTTACAATACAGGAAATATTTGATTTGTAACAGTGGAGGAGCTTTTAAAACCCTCTATGCAACTCGCCAAAAAAAATCACCATGCCTTATGACAGGAGGCCCACTGCATGGAATCCGGTGAGTGAGTGGAGTCGTGCTTCAATCTGCTGGAGGGGTCAGCCACCATCCCGTGTCATCTGTAGCGAAAGGCCCACGAGATGACCGATAATTTTCCATCCCCTCACAATGCATTATTCAGGGATACGATGACCGCACCGGCGGACCATTTGATGCCTGTCTGAACACGTTTTTCGGACCCCTCTCGTTCAGGCGGTGGGCTGTGCGACAAAGGCATTCGAAGGTGAAGTGGTGTAGGCCAGGGCAGAATCGCCCTTTTTACCAAATCGAAGGAAGGAAATTTCTCACTCAAAAATCTATCTATCTATATATATTTCATAGAAAGTTATTTTTACCTGAAAATATGTGATAGAACGCTGTTTTTCATTACTTATTAGAAATGAAGTGAATGGTGTGCTGTTTTTCAACCCTGAGCAATTTCAACCGGGGACTACAAAACTGTCATTCACTACAAAACTGATGTCCAACAAAATGACCGTTGCCCAGGGTGTTACATGGCGAGCTTTTTGTACTTCATCTTTATTTTAGTCAATACAATTTGGAAGGGTTACCCTAAAATATGACATGTAAGTAATTTTTTTTTCTTTGTCAACATGGGAAGAGGGATTTTTGTTACACACTATTGATAGCGTGGAATTATAATAGATTCGATGTTACCCTGATGAACCACAGTGTAACTTATCCATTCTCGATCCCTTTTAAAGAGTGGATAAAATCATATTTAATCTAAACAAGGGGGGACGGAATTGCGTTCTCTGGAAAATTACATGTAGGAAGTTCAACTGTTGATGTAACACACTAATATATTTACCCTTTAATCCAAATCAAACACTATTCTGAAATATTACTGAAGATTTAATCAGCGTTACAGCTATTATGGCGATTTGCCAAGTTTGATTAAGTTGTTTCCCACAGAATTAATTTTCCCCAGTTGTATAAGAAAAAAATATATAATTCAAATTTCTAATTACTAATATTTATTTTCGTGAAGGATCTGTGATTCATGATCGAAGGCCCTACACTTTTAAGAAAGGCTGACTATAAATTTCAGCGGTATATTTTTCACGTTTCTTGTACATTTTTTTAATTTGTCTTCTTGTCAAAAATCTACCGTCTTTTTTAGAAATCGAGATGAAAACGGAATTATTGTTTAATTCTTCAGACTTTATGTTTCATCTATTCTGTATCACTTCTAACAAGATGACAGTATATATAGGATTCAAACTTGTTTCATACATTCTTGAAAAATCCTTCCTTTTATCCTTCAAATATCAAGTTTGATTCATAGTAAAAAGAAAAACAGAAATCAAATATTTAGTGGTAAACCAAACAATTAACTGGAAAAAAATAATTGTTATTGGATAATAATTTCATTCAAATCAATTGAAAATATATAAAGGTATAGCATAAAAGGGATATCCTTATATAAGAATATAATAGTTTGAATTAAAAAAAATGCTTAGAATTCCTTTTCTATTTCGTATTTTAAAATATGTACTACGCTTATTTGACGTTATAGGTTCTTAATATTATTCATTTTTGTTAACTATAGAATAATACCCATAACAAGGTACGTTATAGAAATATACTACGAAACCTTCGTATTCTACTAAAATTTTAATTTTTTTTTTTTATTAAAAAGCATTTTATAAAAATTAAATTGTTAACGAATACTTCATAAAAATAACGGACTGATGATTTAGAAAACCATTTATAAAAAGGAATTATTATTGTAAAAAACTTTTAACGTTTCGTGGTTTAAAATTTTTTTTTTAAAAAAAAAGGCATCCTACAGTCGTACTTGACTATACTTTTCTGTATTTTTCATTTCCTGTCTCATCATTAGGTTTCGAGTGTTTTACATATTTCGTCCATTTGAAGACGTCGGAAAGTACGGAGTGGCGAGTGCAAAAAAACGCATTAGCACTAATTGCGTATACATTAGCAGAAGAGTAAGTTTGAGTGGTCACAATTGTGCAAGGAATCTCTAATGCATCTGAAATAAATAAATAAACGAAATAACTCATAAAAGGAAACAGGTAGAGAGTCAGGTGCCTTTGATATTTAAAAATTTTCGTTTCAGAGGAGTGAATTTTCCTTTTTTTTTTTTTTTTTTTTTTTTAATTTAGCCAAAGTACGTTATTGCAAGAACTTTTCAGAATCGCCCGTCATTGTCTAAAAATTATCAAGTAATAGAAAGAAGAATGGATTGAAATTCTTAAAAGAGAATATTCGTTATTATTTATTTTACGAGATGAACCATTATCGATGGACATTTTGACAGCGTTATTGTGAAGACGTTTTTTTTTTTTTAAAAAGGCAAATACTTGCAGTTTTAATTGAATATCTTTAGTTCTTTTTGATGTATCGTAGCATATCATTGATATTTCTATTTCAAATTATGACAAAGTCATTTGATTTTACTGAGAGTAATTTGCTTCAGCTGCAAGAAATTAGCATTTTTAGATGAGTGGAACTCGATTTTAAAATAATTTAGTGAGTCAGGAGAATTAATCTTTATTTTTTTTTTTAATAGGCCGACAAAGGATGAAGCAGTAGGAAAACAAACTGATGACATTTCAACCTTCTTTTAAATCTCAAAAGTGAAAATTCTGTGATAAAAATTTTTCACTCTTCAGTACAACTTTGTTAAAATTTTTCCGCATCAGCATCAATTGGTTAAAAACTTTTCTTTGTTAAAAAATTATCCACGTTAGTGAAACCTCCAAAGTGAAATTTATTTGTTAGAAATTTTTTTTTGTTGCGAACTTAAATTAGAGACCATTCTCAAAAGTGAAAACCTCATAACTGAAATTTTCTTATTAAAAGCATTTGCGCATCAGTGTAAAAACGTCATCAGTGTAAACCTCACAAGTGCAAATTCTTTGTGGTAAACATTTTTTTTTATTTTTGTTAAAAATTATTCTTTATTTTAAAAAAATGTCCACATCAGTGAAAACTCTTTTTTATAAACTTTTCTTTGTTAAAAACTTTTCCGCGTCAATAAGAGGAGTGTCTCAAGACTTTATATATTCCATGAAAGTGTTACAGTTATTTTTAAAAGAAGATTCACACATAAGGAACGGAAGAAATATAACACTTAAGGAATATAACACTATATATAACACAAGAAATATAGCACTTAATTACACTATTAAATTTTGTCAGGAGACGCTTTTGATTGTGGAAAGGTGGAGGTCTGTATTTTGCATCATCTACTCACAATAAGTTAACCGCAGACCAAGCAAACTAAACTTCCCAAAATCCTCTATACAATTTATTTCTTTTTATGTAATAAATAAATAAATATTATATAATAATAAAAAGCGAATGAAGAATTGAATGCGGGATATTAAACTAATTTATAAATGTTAAGTACTCTTTTCTTAAATCTGGCGACACCTTCTGCAGCCCTCTATATAGTGACTGAATTTCGGCAGTAGTGGCCAGGATTTTCTCTGTGTGGTTGAATGTCGCGCTTTTCCTTATCTTTTACGATTCCCTTTTTAATGTTTGTCGGTACGTAGCTAATTATATATATATAAAAAAAAAATACTTGTTGTATAAACTGGTCCTATTAATTGTAACTTCTATTTTCCCCCTTTCTCATAAGTATTTAAGCACATACGTGATAAGTGAGAACATAATTCTTATATTCATGCCTGAAAATCTTTGTTCATAGACATGTATTGAACCAAACAGACTTGCAGATTTTAATGTATTATCTAGGTATACCTCTATCTACTTTGTTAAACGAAATTTTTAAATGAAGCATGTTTTGGACAATAAATATCATATAGATAAAAATATATAGATCTTGCATTCAATATTAACATAGTCTGATTTCCTAGTCTTCTGTAGGGGAAACAAGTAATATATATATATATATATATATATATATATATATTAAGTCAATGCCTTACTTTTTTTCACTCTTATTGCAGAAAGTCCTTTATAAATAAAGTTGAAATTTTCCTCTTACATCTGGCGCCATCTATTGGTAGATACATGCAACTTAAATCTAAAAATTAATTTAATTTCATTACTGAACTAATATTTGAAAAAGCTGTATTCACATCAAGTGTCATCCACTACAAGTTAAAAAAAAAATGTATTTGAACTTGAGTGGAGGAATAACAAGTAATATATATATATAAAAAAAAAAAAAAAAAATTAAAGTCAATTCCTACAATTCCTAATTTTTTTCATTTATAATTTTCATTCATTTTTTTAAGTTTATCTGGGGCCATCTATTGGTAGATACATGCAACTTAAATCTAATAAAAACTAAAATTAAATAATTAAATTTCATTAGTGAGTTAATATTTGGAAAAACTGTATTAACAACAAGTGTCATCCACTACAAGTTAAAAAAAAAAAAAATGTATTTTAACTTGAGTGGATGAATAAGAAGCATTTTATTAACGAATGAAAAATTGAACTAGATATATATACAAGGAGAGTGTAAACGAATAGTAGGAATTGAAAAAAATGTAAAGCAGGCTTGTTTTCGTTTAAAATCCCGATGGATTCTTTTCGCTTTTGTAGGGCAAAGAAAGTAAGTCGTTGCTGCTCCACTGTCCACGAAAATGCTGAACGTAACATCTCGCAGGAGGACTGACCGGCTAATTAATCGCGAGAGCCATCTTTCTTGCAATAGGGGCATGTGGCCCTATGACAACAAATGAAGAGTGACCAGAAATCGGATTTAGACCATTTTACGTCGTCTGGCCACCTCTCGTTCGGCGGGAAAGAGAAGTCTTGCAGAAATGATGGATGGTCCTGACCACTTTCGTCTGCTCGGAGTTCTCGCCACCCCCTCCCTGCCAGGGGCGCGAGCGCAGATTTGGTGGGGTGGTTCTCCCCTTCGACAAATGGGAGTCGGTAAGGACATGGATTTACATGTCGCTCCCCTTTTTTTTCCCCATCAGTGTTTATAATACTGGAAATATTGAGGCGCCGTCAATGGGCCCAATCATTGTGGTTCTTGATCTTTTGACCATAACAGGCAGAGAACTTTTTGATTTCACGACGCACTTCCTCTGGGATGAGGAATACGGTTATTGCGCAGTTCCGTACAAGATACAATAAAAGAAGGTTATAGAGAGTGGGAATGCTGATGATTAAAGGCTTGTTCTCACCGAGGCGTGAAGCATTGAATATTCATGCAGCAGACAAGAAAATTTTTTTCGACCTCTTCACAGCGAAACGTCAGAAATAGCATTATGCCTAGTGAAATTCCGCTTCGAGTTGAAGGTGGGTAGACTCGAAGCGGTGCATTTCAAACCGGCTTCAGGAGGAAGCAGTAGGCTAGTGATTGGTCAAATCTGTCGCTTAAACGCTTCTCCCCTCGCCTAAAAGGGCGTGAGAAAGAGTCATAGCATAAAACTAGAGAAGCTCAGCATGGCTATAAGCGCATCATTAGAAAGCCTTCAAATTTCTTATGTAAAAATATATAATCAATAATTTGAGTAATTTCATTTTTTTCTACGCACTCAAATTGTATATTTCTAGGCAAACTTTTACTAAAAAAAGGACTATTACAGTAAAAATTAATGTTCCAGAATAAACAAAGTATATAAAAAAACATCCAATGTAAATACAATAATAGATTCTCTTTTATAGACTTTTTGTTGTTGTTGTTGTTGTTTTGTTTTGGGAAATTTATTGAAATGGTGCGCCTTCTATTAAAAATAAGTTTAAAATATAAAAATTTCATTAAATGTTACTAAATTTAAATGTAATTGATTTAATTCTAACTTTGAAGGTCTGTGGAATATGCAGAAATTTTCTGACACATTATTGCGCACATCGTGCCCTGAATATTTTTTTACCAGTTTCTATTTAATCTTTTTGTCTCCTTTATAATTAAAACAAGATTTATTAAAACTCAAAAATGTTGAGATCTCCACCCCTTTACGAAAGTTTTCTGACTCACATTGTTTATTTTACTACTGTGCCCAAAAAGTAAGACCATTTTTTTTTTTTTTTTTTTTTTTCAAAAACTCTTTTGCATCGAACCGTTCTAAAATCATGTTAGTTTAGTTGCAACAAGCACTCACTTAAATAAAAAAAAAGTAGCACATTTTCACATTTTTCTCAAAGACAAAATATTTCGTACAGAAATTGAACAATCGGCATTATTTATAAAATAATCTCTGTAAATGGATGTCATCTCTGCGTCTCCCCAATTTTATAACAACCATCTTATTACGTTCATCTGATAATGAATCAAGCAGGGAAGAAAGTTACGGAGTAATTGATTTTTCTTTGTTTAAAATATTATCAATTACTCCTCAGTTTTGGAGTAATTGAAAATATTTTAAACAAAGAGAAATTTATTTTTGTACATTGTTGGACCACCACTTATATATGCCTACATTAGATTGTCCAATGGCAGATAGAAGAGAAAGCAATGCTTCTCTAGGAGAACCTTCAGGTCTTTGTATGTTGTATGGGAGATAAGTCAGAAAAATCCCATTCGCTCTAGAGGCTTGGAATGCCGTCATCGAATCTCTTCATTTCTGAAAACCTGGCGAAATGAGTAGTCCGAAAAAATTTCAGATTCTTGACTCCCAAGTCCTGAGTCGGATTTTTTATACCGCTACCTATTCCTTTGCGCTTTTCCATAATTTTATGCATTATGTTCTTTACGAATGAATTTTGAAGCCTGAGTGAAATAAATTCAATGACTTGTATTGAAATTTCTTCATAACAAATATTTTTTTATCAATTTAAAGGAGAAGCATTTGCACTCACCTAAAAAAAAAAAAAACCCATTATATTCTTAAATTTTGATTAAATTCATGAAAAATATAAATATACTATTAAAATATAACATTATACTTTAAATTCATGGAAAAATAACAATATTTAATTAACACATTATTTGATAAGGTAAAACAAGCGAAAGAAATTTTTACAATAATAATAGATGCTCTATTTGTAATACATTCAATCGTTTTTTTTGTTCTTAATAATAAAATAGCTTTTTAAGATCTTCTTTGACATCTTTGTCCTCAAACAGTTTTTGGTTTGCTGGTAAACCAATCACTGTTATTTTGCTACTAGTTGTGCTATTGAAGGATAGAAAGGAATTGCTTCCTTAATTTATTTTCAACAAGAATTCCTAAAATTTTAGAAAAATAGTAATTATTTATTATGAAACATTCTGGAACCTACTCGGTTACGACTCTTTCAAAAAGGCACGACTCCTCAACGCTGGTTTCAAAAGTCTTCAGGAGTTTATCCAATGTTGTTGCTGTTGGACGAGGTCGCTTTTCCAACACGGATTAACTTGTTTTTTTTCTGAGGTTTCTCGCTCTCTATCGCCCGATAATTCCTCGGCAGCATTGCTTCCAGTTTATGACATCTGGCGGCGAAAGGTAAACCCCTCCCGATCGTGCGACACCCCACCATTCAGACACCTAATCCAAATGTCAACAGTTGCTTCGAAAAGGATCTGGCTTGATCTACTGCAACGGAGAAAATGGCTGCGTGTTAAGAGCGTAACCGGGTTTCCACAATGGTTGCCGAGCTGTGAAGTAATCGATAGCGCAGTGGCAAGACAACAAGCCCCAACCTGGTGGCTGCACAAAACGTGTGGGCTACATCTAAATGACACAATCACCTACTTTAAAAAGATTGTAAGTTTCGTACAGTACAGTAGAAATACAGTAGAACCACTTTAAGTCGAAAAACTCCACAACTCAAAAAAAGATTTTTGTTCCCTTCCCATCAAGCCACAAAACCTCCGTGATTCGAAATTTCAACCCTCTA
This sequence comes from Caerostris extrusa, assembly GCA_021605095.1. NCBI lineage: Eukaryota > Metazoa > Arthropoda > Arachnida > Araneae > Araneidae > Caerostris > Caerostris extrusa. The sequence goes on along the minus strand of BPLR01015937.1, from coordinate 44,069 downwards.
TAAGTCGAAATATAAATTAGTTAATCCCCACAAGTCATTTTGGTATATATTTTCCCTTCGTAACACGAAAAAAGTCTGTATCTCGAACATTAGCAATATTTGATTTTACAACTCGATCATTTGAAACTAATGACCTCTATAGCTCGGAGAAAAATAAATTACCGACTTTAAGGATTTGCCGACATTGCACGTCATTGTTTCTTAGAAAAGAATGTATGAGTGTATAGTAAATAGAATAACCAATTCCATGAAATAGCAACTCGGAAGAAAAAGAATTTTCTGCTGTTATAGCTTAGATAATGTTATAGATATTGAACGATCGAATTGTCTAAAGCAAAAAAAAAAAAAAAAAATAAATAATAAAATAAAAATAAAAAAAAAATAATAATAATAACTGACTTTTTAATATATAATATTTTTAATTTTAAGATTGTTTCGGAATTATTTTGATTTTTTATTGTAGTACATAATATAACTTTTAAGTTGCAAATAAACATTTTTATTGCCTCTGTAACTTGAATTTTTATTTATTTTACCTCTCTAACTCAAAATAAAATAGAAAGAATCTAAACCTCTACAAGTCGAATATTTCCTTACAAAATCCGTGTAAGTGGAAATCCTCTATAAGTCGAAAACTCTATAACTAGAATTATTTGGCGTATCCCTTGAAGTTCAACTTACAGAGGTTCTACTGTATATTCAATTTTATTTATCTAGTTGACTAAGGTCTGTTACGAAACATACTTTGCTTTCACAATAATGCATCCATATGTAAATTGTGCTGAACCAGAGGCTTAACTTTTGCATCTCGCATTTGGACTATATATATATATATATATATATATCTACATCGTAGTATCGTTTCATTTTGTTCAGCAATAAATCACACATAAAATACAAATGTTACTTTAACTTTAATGGAGACAAAAAAATTATTAAATAATTCCTCCCTTTGCCTCGTTTTATGGACGCCCAGACCTGACTCATTTGACTGAAAACCGGAGGGTTGAAAGTGCCAAACCGCCCAGGCTGTTGCTCAAGATGCGCGATCCGTCTTCTCCAAACGAGGTGCAGCCCATTCTGCAGTGCCCTCCTAATAGACTCTGGATTTCGCCCTTTTCAATTCAATTTTCACCGAAATGTTTCCACCTGCTTGCGAAATCTTCGCGTTTCAATTTGGCCTCACTAACCGATTGGTTTGCGAAACGCGTTCCGCCATTAGATTCGATGCAGCTTTTTAAGCATGGAATCTTAATTGTTCTATTTAGAAATCAAGGGGCATGCGTGCGTTTCTGGATATGTGTGCATGTAATTTAAATAGCATAACAATCAGAAATCCAGGGTCTGAATGGCCGAGTAGCTAGTGCTCTGGTGCTTGGTACCACAGGTTTCTGGTTCGAGTCCCGGCAGTGCCGTAGGGGTTCGAATCCACTTTAAGCCGTAGGTCCCGTCTAGTGTGGTCGCAGAGCGGTTGCGGGGGTATTGTTACTCCGCGTCTTGACTTGTCTTTAAATTACACGCACCCCTGGGTCATGCAAAGTGAGTAACGTCTGTGCAGCGCTTGCCTTAAGGTATCCAAGACAGCTGTCTATGTGTTTGCTAACTGCATTAGAAAGAAAAAAAAAAAACAAGAATCCAATATTTTGTGTTTCTGATGCTATAAATACAGCGGCAGTAATTTTTCATGGCCTGACTCGAGGCAACTTGCACAACAAGAGTGCAGGAGGGCCGAGGATTTGAATCCACTGGCATCATGGTTAGATTCGCTGCTTTGAGAAATGGGGAGTCTAGTTGGCGTTTCGGATGTGAAGCATCAATTGCAAGGCTGGCGAATGGCAGTGCTCCCAGTTTTCTTCCATATGACATACAAATACCTCTAAATGTCTTCCCGGAACACACCTGTCAGTGGGCTATTCCTGAGGCCAACCGATGTTACATTCTCATCCTTCTAACTGGGCTAAGGTATGGATTTGAATTGTGGAGAAAAAAAAAACAGAAAATACAACTTTCATGAACCTTTTGAAAAAAATTCACAAAAATAAAGTGGTAAATAAATTATATAATTATTAATTGTATTTGTTATTCTATTTTATTTTTTCCTTTAGGATTTGTTCCCTTTTAATAATACATAAGTTTCACAGATAGATCAGTTGGTTAAAAAGGCAAAGAGTTATGCACATGAAAATTTTGCCACAATATGAATTGACTGAAAAACAAATCTTCATTGTAAGTTTAAATGAAACAAACTTGTTGGGGTCCAATTACGTTTGAAAGGATACATTGTGAAAAGAATGGAAATGATGGAACCAGCTTATGCAACAAGTACTTATTTTATATTCAGGTGCATTTAGACAAACATCAAAAGTTAAGTACAATACAAAAAGAATTTTCATTTAACAAAACAGAGCAAGTCCTGGTCACTATTGTTCAAGTCAAATCAATATAAAGAGAGCGCTGCTGAAGCAGGTATTGCCGGATTTACAACAATAATTATAACTTGTTTTGTCCTTGTCTAGTTTACACAAGTTGTTAGTGCGCTGGGTCCGTAAATAACAGAAAAATCGAAAATAAAGGTCCTGTTTCTGTGCCAGGGATGAACAACCTCAAAGATGAACAGATGAACAACAACAAAGACCTCACAATTTTGAAGTATTAACATAAATGTTAAAATAGGTATTTAAAAAAATATTTCAAAAATAGGATCCACAATTACAATGCATTTTAATGAAGAACTAATATATATATATATATATATATATCTTAACAATTAAGTATTCGTTCATCAATTACATTTATATTTGTATGGATAAATAGCAAGAAATCATATCAATATTTTTTATTGATATCAGTGTTTGGGATGTTCAAATCTTGTATAAAAATTAGTCATTTTTAATGAGATGCTAACAGAAAAATGAAATAAATTTCAAAGCTTTCACAAAGATTAATTTTATTGAAAAAAATGGCCACACAGTATTTTCTGTTGTTAGGGGAATAAATTTAAGAACCACTGAGCTAAATTGTTTTTTGTTTTTCAATGGCAGATTATAAACAGTTACAGAAGAAAACAAAATAATAAAACAAAACAAATAACTATACTAAATAAAGATAATACAACAAAACATGCTGAAACAGAGTTCATTAATCTAACAATAATGCCAAGTTGCAAATCTTTTAGCCACTAAAAGGTGTTATCAGGTGCATCACGGGGAGGTAGATCTTCTGCGCTAAATTGTAAAGTGTATAATAAATAGCCTTCACTTTCAATACATAAAAATTTATAATCAGTCCATTTGCACTTTTCCTATTTGTGCATTTAATGTACTAAATACTTTTATAGTTTAACATGTAGTAAGCAATGACTATCAGAAAATAAAATAATTCATGCATAAATATAAAAAGTTTATTGAAAAATCCACCCAATTTAAATGCGATAGCAATGCATCATTATTAAAACATGCACTATTATATATATATTTCTTTAGGGAAATTTATTGAAATATTTAACAGCCATCTATTAAAAATAAGTTTTTTTCCTTTCTAATGCAGCTGGCAAACACTTAGACAGCTTGATCATGGATGCCTTAAGGCAACCGCTGCACAGACGCTACTCACTTTGCATTACCCAGGGGCGCGCGTAACTTGAAGATAAACCACGGACGCGGAGTAACAATGCCCCCTGGAAACGCTCTACGAGAGTATTAGACCGGGACCTACGGTTTAAAGTGGATTCCGAACCACTACAAACATCCATGGCACCGCCGAGACTCGAACCCGAAACCTGTGGTACCGAGTGCCAGAGCGCAAGCCACTCGGCCATTCAGGCCCATTAAGAATAAGTTTAAAATATGAAATTCATTGAATATTATTAAATTTAAATGTACTTGATTTAATTTTAATTTTAATTTTAAATGTTTATGAAAAAAACAGAAATTTTGCGTCAAATTAATGTAGATGTTGTACCCTAAATATTTTTCCCAGTTTCTTTCAATCTTTTAATCGATAATTAAAACACGATCTTTAAAACTTCCTATTTTTACAACATTTTTCCTGTGAGAGTCATTATAATACGATCATTTAAAAAAATATTAAATGTCCGAATTGTAATCAAGCTGAACATGAAATGCTTTTTCTCGTAATTGAATGTGTTTTAAAGCTCATTAATAAGACAATTAAACAAAAGGAAATGTAAATAAATATGTAAATGGACATTGGAAATTTACAACAATTTATATATATATATATATATATATATATATATAGATAGATACATTGATACATAGATGGACAGTAGAATTATATTTACATACTAGAAATATTTGAATGATAGCATTTATAGATTTCTGTATTTATATATAAAAAAAGAATATTCAATGAAGTTATTGCATCCCAAAACAATCACTAGGGGAAAAAGAGAAAACTTCTTGAAAACCCAAAGGTTATTAATTTAGATTAAATTCGTTCTTTGTCATACTTTAATACAGTTGAAGTAAACTAAAAAAGTAATTTGCGATGGAAAAAATATATATTCAAATAATATTTGGAAAAAAAAAAAAAAGCTGCCCAACGTTTTTTTTTTTTTCCTAAGTAATTTTATTGCAGTCGAATGGCAACAGACGTTCAAAAGGCAGGCGGTTGCCAAATTTGAATGCCTAAACGAGAACAAATTTAGAAGTGAAAATAATTTAAAGGCGAAAAAAAGTTTAATATGTTCCGACTTTTACAAAATGAAGCTTTTTGGGAAGCGAAAATAAAGAAATGGATAAAACTAAGGCGACATTTAAAGAACCACCATCATTTCACTTCAAATGTAAATGAGGGAAAAGAAAGAAAAATTAAAATGAAACGATAAAAAAAAAATAAATAAGGGAGAAAAATGCGTTCATTCTTGATCTGAATAAAAAAAATAAAAAATAAAAAAATGCTTTATTATAAATTTTTTTTATAAGTATATTCTTTCTTTCTTTCTTTTTTAAATTTTTTATCCCCCTCCGCAAATAGTTTGAAAAATGATTTGTTAAATTTTCGATAGAGCTTTTGCTTGAGTGAATAAACAATTGACATTGAGTTCCCTTTATGTTAAAAATATTCAAAAAGAGACTTCGATACGGCATTAGATCTCAAAAAATATTCATGAGGCTCCTCTGCCTGGTGTAATAAAAAAGGTGGCACAATTTTAGAAGAAGAGGCGGAAAAAAAAAAGGCAAAAGCACAACAAGTGCAAAACGGTCTCCTAATCTTAATGAAAGAATTCTGGTGCTAATTGCCGTGTGCCTTCAAAAGCATCCAAATATTTGCCTTCGATATTTATTATCATTTTTCTTCTCACCTTTTGCTGAACTCATTTACAATTTCCACGCTTATGATCTCTGGGTTTGACACCTCATTAATATTCGAGAGCATGTAGTTGGAAATCACGCACTACTGGCATGGAAAAGAAAATGGAGATTTTATCCGCAGAAGACGCAATCCAGCTTGTTGTTCTGCTAATAACAGAACTGTTATTATTTTTTTAATGCATCATACCTATTTTGGAGGGTTCCATACTATTCGAATATAGTAATAAATTATAACAGTTCTGCAAATAACAGAACTGTTATAATTTCTTTAATGCATCATACCTATTTTGGAGGGTTCCATACTATTCCGAATATAGTAATAAATTATAACAGTTCTGCAAATAACAGAACTGTTATAATTTCTTTCATGCATCATACCTATTTAGGATGGTTCCATAATATTCGAATATAGTAATAAATTATTTAGTAAGCTATACTAAATAATTTATTACTATATTCTTTTTTTCTTTTTCTTTTTATTTAGTATAGCTTTTCTTTACAATAGCTTTCTTTTTTTCGTTTATGTGATTCTATTTTGACTTTTGAATAAAAAAACAATTTTTTTCCTGAATTTATTTCTGAAAAGAAACCATCCAACTATGAAAAAAATCATCCAACTATCCAGATCCCCAATCATCCAACTATGAAAAAAAATATTATTAATTTCTTTTTAATTTATTGAAAACCAGTATATATGTTGAACATTAAGTTACATTAAATGATTTACTTTGACTGAGTTCACCGAGAAAAAAATTACGAATGAAAATTATAAAATCAGAATTGAAAAGAAAAAAAAAATATTCCAAGAGTCCAAATAAACAAATAGTACAATCTCACCTTAATCGAACTTTTCACGCATTTACAAAATGATGCCAATCTTATAGTTCGAAAACCGATTTTGAGTGAAAGTAAACATTTGGTTTAGAGCGAAAATGGACGAATTGCTTGTCAAACATACTTGGCGAAAACAATTCTGAAACAAAAAGTTCGTTAGTATTGCGAAATTCTTTTATTTAATTTCTCCTTTATTGTTATGCAAATTAAAATTTGAATTATTAAGAATTAAAATTATTTTATTTACAATTAGACCCGCTCCGAAAATATCTTTCAACCCTATTACGCCACTTTTGTTTGATTTCGTTCGATTTGGCCACGATCTATGCACTTTAGGCACTTTACACTATGCAATCTAGGCACTTTATAGTGGTGACAAAAATTTAAAAAAATTGTATATTTCTTCGATTTTCGCAAAAGTACTGAACGAAAGACTTCCATATGTGTAGATGCATATTTTTAGTGCCGAATACGTAACTGTATATGCGTGTGTCAATAGAATTATAACTCAGCATGGCTGTTCAATTTTCTTTCGCTTTCGAATACCTCGAAGGGGCCTGTTGGCCTCTTCGAGGTAGAGCCTGGTGATAGAGCAAAGGAGCTCTGGTGTTAGGCACCACAGGTTTCGGGTTCGAGTGTTGGCGGGGCCATACATGTTTGTAGGGGTTCGGAATCCACTTTAAACCGTAGGTTTCGGTCCTAAGAGGATCGTAGAGCGCTGTGGGGGTATTGTTACTCCGCGTGCGTAGCTTATCTTCAAGCTACACGTACCTCCTGGGTAGTGCTAATTGGGTAACGTCGGTGCAGCGCTTTCCTTAAGGCATCCGAGAAAACTGTCTAAGTGTTTGTCAGCTGCATTAGGGAAAAAAAAAATACCTCGATAATTCCCCCCTGATGTATAAGGAATTCCACAGTTGGATTCATTAGTATCATCTAATACCACTATCACGAAGTAGCTGCCCTCTATTCCCCAAAAAGAGCTCATCATTTTTTTTACTAATTTTCAGTCTATGACTGGACATGACAATTCTAACTCCTAATTAAACAATATTCAATTTGTTTTTAAAACTGCATTGTAGATGTAGTACAGATTACAGATTACATTGATTTAATTACATCCTAGGTTTGAACATTCTAGAAAAATTTCAAGGAAATAAACTGCACTCCAAAAAATCAAATGTCTGCCCAATTTTGGTTAATTTGTTAACAAGAAATTTGCTTTTACAGTATTTTGTAATAGTGTCAATCTTTACTTTGATGTCTCTTAAATCCCTTCTCCATTTTTTTTTTTTTTTTTTTTTTTTTTTTTTTTTTTTTTTTTTTTTTTGTAGAGTCTTGAGTCTCTTTAAATTTACCATTTATCCGATTTTGTCCTTGATTTATTTGTTACCTGATGTCCCCCCTTGTTCCTTTTCAAATTGCGTTATCATCAGGAACTAGGAATAACTAATCAAAGTTACCCATAATAATACGGCCACTGAGATTATCAGTTCGTGGTTTCATGACTTGATATTTAAAAGCGTTGATAAAAAAAAAAAAATTTATAATTTCCAAATCTATCGATAGATTGTAGCTTAAGTTTTTTGTGCAGGTAATTAATTTAAAATCTTAACTAAAAATAATTAATAAGAAAGAAAAAGGAAAAAAAAAAATTCTACTTTTGGAAAATATTAATTCTCATATTTGAACATGATGTTGTCCTGGTAGATGTTCGTGGCGCAATCCAAAAAGTGCAGCAAGCAAATAAAACTCCATTCAAATTTGCAAATTTTGGCGGAAAAATGATTGTTTGGGCCGCTTAACTCTTGAAATGATTCATGAATAACGTTAATCCTCAGGAATTTTCTGGACAATTTGGCTTTTGCTTGAAGTGTTCTGTAGTATGGTTTTGAAGTACTTCTCACGTTTGGGATTTTAAACATATGTATATCCAATGGCAATAGGTACTCGTAGTGCGTTGATCAATTCCTTCTTCTTGAAGTTTCATATTTATCACTTTTGGCATTTTCCCATGCCTATTGAGCTGTATAGTGCTTCTTATTGTATTTAGAATACTTCATTCTTCATTTATGCCTAGAATTTTTAAACTTTGATATATTCTTTTGGGTATTGTATGCGATAACATTTCTTGCAGAATTTGGAATGCTTCATTCGTCATTTATGCCTAGAATTTTCAAACTTTGATATATTCTTTAGGTTTTTGAATGTGATAATGTTTCTTGTATTTATAATTTATTTTAGTAATTTATGAAAAATGATAAATTTAGCAATAAATAATCTTCCTTCATGCCATTTTTTCAATGTCAGGGCTTCACTCACTTCGTATTTAAAAGAGAAATGATTCACAACACAAAATGTTCATATCGCTTTGGCAACGATATGAGTAAGAAAAAATATTTTATAAATTTCAGTTGCATTGTCCAGTAATTTGAAGACTTTCTCCGGATTCACGCTTGTATTTCATTGATTACGTTGGTATTTTGAACAAATCCTACATCATCGAAGGGGAAAAAAGAGGGAACTAGATCCAAATAGGATCTCAATGAAACTCTGCTCTCTTGCAAAATCCCTTCTCACCATCCCGTCGAAATTTATGTCAGCATTTCGCTGCTCATAAATTCGGAATCCCTCCAGCAAAAATCCGACTTTAATCGGGGTATAAATTGCCATAGAGGCGCCACCTGGTGGATTTCAGCCAATTGGAAATCCTCGCCCCGAGAATCTTTTCCGCACAGGACATGCGGCCCCGGATTTTATTTAAAAAGGGTTTCCTTTTCTGGAGGACGGGGAAATGATTTCCAAAAAGTCAGAATTGCTTTTGGGTATTGGAAAGACATATTTCACTCAATTTCGGAGATTTATCTGCATTGCAGAAGCGGAAAATGTAATAGAAGGGAATTTTGTGTCAATCTAAATGTATTTACAAACAGAACCAGCTAATTAATCTGCCTATCCTTCAATCAATACCTTCTGAGAATTTGACGAGATGCAGCGGTCTGAAAAGTAAACACACGGAGTTTCAGATCTGGTTCGAAACCCAATAAGCGAAGCAATAATTTTCCGAGACTTTTTCTTTCCTCCACACATCAATCACTTCATGCCAAGGGCTATGCAACGAGATACCAATCAGAAAGGTACTGGTGGAACGTCGGTGGATTTCAAGCACCACAAACCATCGACGGGTGGTGCGGAGGGAACAGGGGGGGCATCATGTACATCAGCAGACTCATGGAGATGAGGGTGTAACATGGGTCGTCATCATGTACACCAGTCCACCGACGAGTAAGGCGGACGAGGGGTAGGAGCATCAGTGGACATCATGTACATCTGCCCACCGATGGATTCTGAAGGGTGGACTTTCAGGAAATCAATTAAGAGTACATGCGTGTGATGAAGGAGAAAATCCGGGAAACTCCCACCAGACAGACTACCTATCGATGCATTACTCGAATTGTCACAATCACCATAAAGTGCCCTCGTGTTTGAAAGCAGCGACTGCAGCGAAAACCGCAAAGTGGGATTCAAACCTCAACTCTCTTGCATGCTTGTTACGGCAGCAGCGAGTGTGTGGTGCTGAGAACATAATAAAACTATACAGGAAAAAGCCCTCTGTTGGGCTCGAAGAAAAGGGCGTCAACTCCCAGTTTTCATTCCTGAGGATGTTCGTTGGAAGTTGAGGGGGGGAGGGGGCTGAATCCAACGTAGAAGTCCTTTATGTCTATTATTCTATTATTACCGTGTCTTTAAGTGAAAATGCGAAATTAAGTGAAATTGGAAACACAACTATGGATTATTTAGTGAAGTACTCGTTTATTTTGCTATTAAACATTAGTGAGACATCTAGGTATAGGCACAATAATCAATCAAAAAAAAAAAAAAAAAAATGTTTTTAAGTAGTATAGAGTTTTAAGTTATGTTTTAGTTATGATAAGGAACACGCGAAAATCTTTTCATGTGTTCCTTAAGATTTAATTTTAGAAGACTTGCCGAATTGGAAGATCTTCGTACGGGATTAAGTACAACAAATCGTAGAACATTAATTTGAATTCGCAGGATTAATTGAATTATGGGAAGTGCACATAGAGAGATTCAACAATAGACTTGAGATTTGAAATAAAAAAAAAAAAAATTTAAATTTAAATAAATTAAAATTCGATTAAAATAAAAAATAAATAACATTTTAATGAAAATTAATTTAATAAAAATGAAATGTAATTAAAATTTAAACTGTTGTGCTAATCAGTCTTTGAATTCATTTGATTTCTGGTATTTGAACGACAATTGATTGATCAAAATTCTGAACTAATTATGGAAAAAATACATTAAACATTAATACATTGCTAATAATATAATGTTTATTGAACATTAAGTAAGTGATATAGTCTATTTATGTTGCAGTCAGTGGGCATTTCGTTCCACTTGTGTATGTTATGAACAGCGATTAGAGGGATACTATCTCGAATTTAAATACAAGATGGAAAAATTCCGGAGAACTCCTCTCAGAATGACTAGCCATATGAGGAGTTTTATACAGGCTGCCACAATTACTATCAAGCTTTTTGAAAGTAGTGACTGCAATACACTCGAATGGACGATGATGAATAAAATGAAGCCCTCTTGTACATTTATTTAGCACCTTACCCCTGGGCCATAAATAGGGTATTTTTATATTTACGGACGATTGAGTTTTCTTATTTATTAAGTTCTATTTATTTATTTTATATGTGTGTTCACAGTAATTCAGCGAACCAGAAATAAAAATTAGAAAATAAATAAACAAAACCTGAGAGAAGTCCCGTAGAGTGAAGCGGCGCCATTGCTAGCGGCCGCTAGCGTGAAGACTTTTGACTGGATCTAAGTTTCATATTTATATTTAAATCCATTTACACGATAATAACAACAACAACAAATAAACAAAAGAGAGAGAGAGAGATTTTATATGTAGTTCCTGAACAGCAATAATTAATTACAAATGAAGATATTTTTTCCTTTCTGGGTATACCGATTTCAATATATTTTAAAAAATATAACATTTACGTATACAATTTTTTTTTTTCATTTTATTATTTTCTGAAATTTTTTTAATGTGTTTTTTTCAAAGTTTTTGAAATATTGATTTTGAGCAGTCGATAAATATTTTCTTTGAATATTTTTTCTTTTAATTTTTTTTTATCGGGAATGACACTGTATTTGGTACTGTGATCACATAATATCCGATAACTGAGTTTCGATTACATCTTTGATGCTGTGAAATATATTAGATCATTTAAAAAAATAAGTCATAAAATTTTAGAAATTGAAATGCGCTTTCAACATTAAAATGAAATGCAGTTAAACTTCAAAAAACGACTTCTTTCCTTCCCCTTTGCTATATGTTCTGACCACTGTTCAAAAATCCTAAATTAAATATCGAATGAACACCCCTTTCACACCCTCTTTAACTGTGAAAATGTTCAGTTCTTTAGCATCTGTGAAGTAAATACTTATTTCAAAATCGACATCAAATTATCTCACTTTGCACTTTCAAGCAATGGCTGCTCAAAGGATCTGTCTCCCTTGAAAGTTTTAAAAATTTACTTCTTTTATGTATTTAAAAATAGATTCTTTTATTTAAAATTCTTTTATGCATTTAAGAAATAGATTGAAGACCACGATGCAAGATTGTCGAAATTTTACTGGCATAAAACTGATTGCTCATAGAGTCTGGATGGACCGATCTTAGGAGTTTTTAAACATTACGTTTATGCAAAACAATTCTTGGGTGGGTTTTTTTTTTTTTTTTTTTTTTTTTTTTTGCTGCTTGCCTTTATTAAAAGTTTCATTGCATACCCATGCGATTATTATCTCACTGAAAAATCGACATCAAATGATCTCACTTTGCACTTTCATGCAATGGCTGCTCAAAGGATCTGTCTCCCTTGAAAGTTTTAAAAATTTACTCATCCAAAAACTGACACCTTCAAATGATCTCACTTTCAAGAAATTGCCCCTGAAAGGGTCGGTCTTCCTTAAAAGCTTCATTGTAATAGTATCACAATAATTGCCTCATTGTAAAATTGATATCTTCAATGATCTCACTTTCAAGAAATGGTCGCTCAAAGAAGATTCCTCTTGAAAGCTTCATTACAATAGTACGGCAGCAAATTGATAATTGGAAAATCGTCTTAATCAATCTCATTTTCAATAAATGGCCACTCAGAGGGACATGTCCCTTGAAAGTTTCATTGCAACGACATGGCAACTAACAGATCATTGGAAAATCGTCTTAATCAATCTCATTTTCAATAAATGGCCACTCAGAGGGACATGCCCCTTGAAAATTTAATTGCAACGACATGGCAACTAACAGATCATTGGAAAATCGACACCCTCGCTGGATAATGGACGACACCCAAACTATCCATTTGGTATTAAATTGCAAAAGTGCCGCTTTGTTGGCCGCGTAGGTGTGTCAATAAGCAAAAAGATGAGGAAAGCAGGGGGGCAGTGCTCCTTTATATGCCATGCCCTACCTTAATAAGGAAGGAGGGCAGACGATTCGTCATTATGAGCCACAAGCGCAAACAGAGAGTGGCCACGAGGCCAAACGAGATTTTTGTGGGGAGTAAATTGAGTTAGGAGGGTTCTGATTGAAAGAAATGTTGGGCAGCTTGTCCAAACAGCCTTCTGTTACACTGAGCGATACGAATAAGTTGGTTGGGGGAGGGGTGCGAACCGGGGGAGTTTGTAACAAGAGGGAGAAAAAAAAAAAAACAAATAAAGAGATTTTTTTTCCTTCGGTGGAAAAGTGTATTCGTCTCCTCTGTAGAAGTTCGAAAGTAGTATTAATTCAGTAGTTATTAATCATTTTTTATTTCGACATTCTCTTTCAAATTTAAAAATTCACAACTATCACAGATGTGCAAAATGATGAGAAAACAACATTGCAATAATTTATTATATACATATATAAAGAACTAACAATTGAATAAAAGCGATTGTGGTACAAACATCATTGTAATAAAAAAATGAAGGAAATAACACTAATAATAAAAAAAGTAAAATAAGTTTATTTTTAAAGTGAATACAAAAGAAAATGCAAAATAAATAAATAAAACAATCATTAAAATATTTTTCACAATCCTCTCCTCCCCAAAAATTATTTGGAAACTCTCAGTTTAAATGTCATCGCCCCTCCCCTCTCAAAGAAAAAATAATAAATAATAAATAAATAAATAAAAATAAAATAAAATATCGGTAACTAAAACCAACTGACTAGGCATATAGAACTAAATACACAGAAAAATATTTGGATATAGTTTCATTAAAAAAAAAACATTACTTCTGTAATATTTTTAAAAGATGCAGAACTTGGAAATTCTTATGCATGTTTTGTAAAGACAGTTTGGTAACGGAATTTGAAAATTCTTCTTGTAATTCTTTCACTTTTAAATATTTGTGTAGGCAATGGCTTTCATTTTCATTTAAAAAAATTTAAAACCAAAGGGTTTCAGTTTCGGAAGTTGCCAACCCACAGTGAATTCTTAAAAAAGAATTATCCTCGGAATTATATAAATAAAATATATCTTTAATTTGTTATAGCTAGAAACATTAAAAATATTTAAGATGGGACGTTGACCTGTTTCTTCCCGCGTTTCTATTCCTCTACCGAGATAATAGCCATAAACATCTACTCATACTATTTTAAATGTTTAAATCAGAAATTTGAAATAAACCAATAACATTAAAAATAATTAATAAACAAGTAATATTAAAAAAAAATTTAAAGTCAATTCTACTTTAAATTGAAATTGTCCTCTTACATCTGGGGCCATCTATTGGTAGATACACGCAATTTAAATCTAAAAAAAATATATATAGATCTTGCTTTCAATATTAGCATAGTCTGATTTCTAGTCTTCTGTAGGGAAAACAAGTAATATATATATAAAAAAAATTAAGTCAATGCCTACTTTTTTTTTTTCACTCTATTGCAGAGAGTCCTATATAAATAAAGTTGAAATTTTCCTCTTACATCTGGCGCCATCTATTGGTAGATACATGAAACTTAAATCTAAAAATTAATTGAATTTAATTAATGAATTAATATTTGAAAAAAACTGTATTAACGTCCAGTGTCATCCACTACAAGTTAAAAAAAATGTATTTTAACTGAGTGGAGGAATAACAAGTAATAAAAAAAAAAAAAAAATTATTAAAGTCAATTCCTACAATTCCTAATTTTTTTTTTCATTTATAATTTTCATTCATTTTTTAAGTTTTTCTGGCGCCATCTATTGGTCGATACATGCAACTTAAATCTAAAAAAAACTAAAATTAATTAATTAAATTTCATTAGTGAATTAATATTTGAAAAAACTGCATTCACATCAAGTTTCATCCACTACAAGTTTCAAAAAGGCATTTGAATTTGAGTGGATGAATAAAAAGTATTTTATGAACGATTGAAAATTCGAACAAGATATATATAGGGAGAGTGTGAACTAATAGTGGGAATTTAATAAAAATATTTGGAAATATTTAGCAATAAATATGGGGTTTTTCTAGAATCATTAAAAAATAATAAATTAAATTATAAAATCTAAAAAGTGATAATTTTATTATTAAAATTTTTACATCAAATTAATTAATTACATTTAATTTTTAATTTTTTTTATCTCGAAGTTGAATTGACAAAGTAAGCGTATATATCAGTACATCTAGAATCGATTTCCATTTATTTTTCTTTTATGAGAGATTTGAAAAGATAAATTGCAGCAAATGGAATTCAATTTATATAGCTCGTTTTACCAGAAGAAGAGGATACCTGTTAAGTTAATAATTAATCATAATAATTCAAATTATAACGTAAATTCACAATAGTTAATAACTGTTATTAGACCAAAATACTAATAAGGTTAAGCTATTTTTTAATATAAAGTATCTATTATGTAATATAAAACATTATTTTTCTAAAAAAAATGAAAAAATGTGCAATAAAAGTAAGTGAATCATGGAGAAAAGCTGCATATATTTAAATCGTATCCTCACCAAGTACTTCCAAGAAAAAGAAAGAAAGGCAAAAAAATGCCAAGAAAGCCGAACAAACGAGTTTACTGAAATTGGCAAACATTGTTGCAAGAGAAATCAAACTGTTCTGGAGCAACATTGAAAATGCAAGAACTGTCTGCGTTATTTTTAATAATGAAGGAAATTTTAACAAAATGACTCAAACTATCAACATCTTAATTTTTTAAGCTTTCTATTTTTCATTAAATTGATTTGATATTGTTACGCAAGAAAATTTGCAGTTACAATTACACAATTTTACAATAATTCAAATAGAAGTTGGCATTGAAAGCAAAGTATTGACATAGATAGTTTTCATAACCAGCCAACAGGACTGACGAAAAACAGATCTGTAGTAATTTTAGCGTCTGTCTCGGAAGTGATGGACACCCTTGGTGGATGGCGTGGCCTTAAAGATATAGTTAAAATTATACTGCCACATTATATTTGTTACTTTTATGGGTGAGTACAGGTATAACAAGGGTACTGTAAATAATTACCTGCAATAACTTCCTTCCATCTTGATTTCACTGAATTTTTGCTTTCTATGAATTTTAACCAATACAAAGTTTAATAAAAATAGAGAAAATGAAACTGTTCATTCTTTTCTTCCGTACCATTAAGGCTCGCGGATGCATAGAATGAGTAACATGGAGCTGCTCTTAGTTAAGAATAGTTGTGGCACAGTTTATGATTATTCGCCCTGTATTCGTTAAATTGTTCGCCAATATTCATTGAGTTTCGCGCCAAAGTGTAAATACCAATTGGATTTTCTACAGCAATTTGTTCTCTTATTTTATTCACGATCCTACAGTTTAGGAAATTAAATTATTAAAATGACACTTTTAGATTCTTCATTTAAGCAGCGCTAAAATGAAATGAAGATCCAATATCCCATTGATAATTCCAGTAGAAGCTGCAGTGTTCGAAAGCAAACTGTGATCGATCCGTCCTATCAAAACTTCTAAATTCGAAGCCTTTCGATAAATGGAACGCGAGTGTCACGAAAGGGTCGTCGAGAAGTTTCTCGAGGGTGGTATCACTCCACTCAGTTTCGCAACACATTTTCCGTTCTCAACAAAAGGAATAATCGCACCCGACGTATCAATCGATAACTGTAACCGTGACATCTCACCCTTTCCTCCTCCCTTTACATTGTCTCACCATTAGGAGAAACTTCTGCATTTTGTGGTTGAAGTTACGATCCTGAATGGCTTCTCTCAGCCTCAGGCCATTCTGCTGTTATTCCTTTACGGAGCACAATTAACCCTGCACCCCTTGCCCCCTTCCCCCCTGCCGATCGATAATTCTAAGAAAATGGCAACTCTTCCCACACACCCCTTGCCCTGCATGTCACCGGGGTTTGGAAGGTGGGGAGGAGGAGAAAAGTTTTAAATCTTTATCGAGTTCGAGAGACGGAATGGTTTGTTTCAAATTCTGTTCTTAATGTGCGCGAGGTTTATTTATTGCACTCGGGTGAACTGCGAGAAAATAAATTTTCCCAAGTTCCTACGAATAATTAAGTTTGGTGCTGTAAAAAAAACAAGAAGTTTTAAGTTCACCATTAATCCCCTTTCATTACCTTGGCTGAAAGCCGTGATGGTATAGAAAAGTTTCTTTTCAGCAGCTGAGTTCAAACTTGCACAGAGGTTAGAAATATTTTACCATAATGAAAACTAATGGTGGTGATATTGATTAATATCTCTCGCAGGGCTGGGTTCACGATCCCCTTTACAAATTTAAAAATTCTAACAGCCCTCATTCTTCAGATAAAAACAGCATTGCGAGAAGTCTTTGGGAAAATATTTTTGAAAATAGAAATCTACATTTACAAGGTCTAAAAAATTGAATAAAAGTGACTGTGGTACTTGCAATATCTTAATAAATAAATAAATGAACAAATAAATAAATGATAGAAACATATTAATAACAAAAATAATAAAATAATAATAATAGCAAACTAAAATAATAGTAAATACTAAAAATCGAAAGAGAATTATTGCTGCCAATCGCAGCGTATTTGGTCTTAAAAGCCAATTAAGATCCCACCTGATTAAAAGAAGAACTAAAATGTTACTGTACAAAACTCTCATAAGACCAGTATTAACATATGCATCTGAAACATGGTCACTAACAACAAGAGAAGAGAAAATGTTGCCAATCTTTGAAAGAAAAGTGCTACGAACTATTTTTGGTGGTATCAATGACAATGGAAATGGGCGAAGAAGATACAATTTTGAACTTTACAAACTCTTTAGAGATATTGACATTCTAAAATTTGTTAAACTGAACAGAATGAGATGGGCCGGTCATCTCATGAGAATGGAAAGTGAGCTGCTTTGAAGGTTTTCAATGTAACCCTTTTGGACAGCTGCCCAGGGAAGTCCGAAAAAGAGATGGGACGACTGTTTAGACTCTAATTTTAATGTTATTAAGATAAAAACTGGAGGTCCACGGCCAAGAGGAGAACAGCCTGGTTGGATTTTTTAAAGAAGCCAAGGCCCACAACGGGCTGTCAAGCCAGTTATGTGTAACATTATTAACAAGTAGAAGAAAAAATCGTACATTTAAGCTTAAAGGTGCTCTATTTGTAATGTATTAAATCTTTTTTGTGCTTAATAGCATAAATAATTCTGAATAGCTTTTCTAAGATCTTCTTTCACGGTGGATAGAAGATAGCTTTTCATAAGCCTAACAGAGCTTAATCTGTGCTGTCTCTTGGTTTGCTTCTAAAACAATCGTTGTCTTTGCTGTAAGATTGAAGAATTACAATTGAAGTGTCTCCTGAACATGCAGTTTTAATATTAATTTCTAGAATTTTGAAAAAATAAAAATTATTGAAAAGAGCCGGAGTCGAATTTTTACACCGACTCCTCACTGCCACACAAGTCAGACTTAATTTTACATACTTTTGTTACATTTTGAAAAATCTAACTTATTCTATGTAAAAGTAAGATTTTCTTATAATTTTTTTGTAAGAAATTTCTTTTTCTTACAAAGAAGCAATTTTGTTTGTACTTTTAAAAATTTAATTTATTGAAATTTTTTTATAAATAATTTATACTATATTTCAAAGGAACTCGTCAAGTGTCTCTGATGGCGGTCATTTAAAACTTAATTCTTATTATTATACCTGTACTTTTAAAAGAAAGAAATGAAATGGCCACAACGGGCTGTCGTGCAACTTATGATGATGACTGACTAAAATATCACGAATGTAATTAATATTAATAATAAAATTTAATTATAAATAATAATGTAGATGAATAAGAAAAATTAATTCAAAACTAGAAAAAGAGGAAGCATTTTCCAAATTTTGTTCGTGAAGATCCACCGCCGTTCTAACGTATTCAAAGCGAATCTCTTTCGTTATCAGCCCTCTCGTCGACTTCCAAAAGTCAAACTTCCAATCAAGTGCATTTGTTTCTTTTGCCGCAAATAAACAAAAAAAAGAAGGAACTGCAGAAAGGTCTATTCTGTAGATCCCGATAAGACGGAGGGGGGAAATGAAAGGTGGGGGAGGGAGGAAACTCCCCCACATTTCCGTGACGTCTACTTTCTGTTTCTTTGCGGAAAGCGAATTTTCTGTTGATGCAACACAAACCGAGTTAGGCGAGTTCCCCTGCAAAAGAAACAGAAAAAAAGTTTAAATGAAATCAGACTGGATGAAAAAGTTCTTTTTGCGGCGATGAGGTGAATTTTGTTTAGACTTTTTTTTTTTATTTATTTTTTCCTTTACTCTTTTCAAAAAAAAGAAAACATTTTCTTACAGTTGAACGCGATAGATATAATATAAATACAATTTACAGATTTCCAAGAAATATTAAAACAGAAACATAATCAAGCTGTGTTTAACAAAATAAATAAATATTTAAATATAAAAAATTTATATATCATTGCAGATTGTTCTACTATGCTATGTGAATGATGTGCTAGTCTGAATGCTGGATCTGTAGCCATTTTTTTCTCCTCTGCGATATTCATAGCTAAAATGGTGTCCCATTAAACTATGACTCTCAAAAAGGAGATAGAGTCGTTGCTAATTAATAGACCAAAGTGCGCCATCCTGCCAATGCATGTTTGTGTACTAACATATTTAAGCATGGATATAAAACAATCGATTCATAAAAATTTTTGACCACCACTCTTGCCCTTGACTACTAAATAAAAATCAAATCAGATAACATTTTTAGTGTTATATTCTGCATCAAATTGTTTATTTGCTTTTTTATTAGATTGTATATAATGAAAGTAAATTATATATACATAGTAAATTATATATACATAATATATGTAGTAAACTGAACGTCTTGCCCTGATTATAGAAATACACTGAAGTGACAAAGTCATGGGATACCTCTTAATATCGTGTCGGCCCTCCTTTCGCCCCGCGAAGTGCAGCAACTCGACTTGGCATGGACTCAACAAGTCGTTGGAAGTCTTCTGCAGGAATATTGAGCCATGCTGTCTCGATAGACGTCCATAATTGTGAAAGCGTTGATGGTGCAGGATTTTGGGCACGAACAGACCTCTCGATGATGTCCCATAAATGCTCGATGGGATTCATGTCGGGCGATCTAGGTGGCCAGATCATTCGTTGGAATTGTCCAGAATGTTCTTAAAACCAATCGCGAACAGTTGTGGCCCGGTGACATGGCGCATTGTCAACCATAAAAATCCCATCGTTGTTTGGGTACATGAAGTTCATGAATGGCTGCAAGTGATCTCCAAGTAGCTGAACATAAGCATTTCCAGTCAATGTTCGGTCCAGTCGCACCAGAGGACCAAGTCCATGCCATGAAAACAGCCCACACCATTACGGAGCTACCACCAGCTTGAACAGTGCCTTGCTGACAGTTTGGGTCCATGGCTTCGTGGGGTCTGCGCCACACTCGAACCCCTACCATCAGCTCTTACCAACTGAAATCGTGACTCATCGGACCAGGCCACGGTTTTCCATTCATCTAGGGACCAACCGATATGCTCACGTGCCCACGAGAGTCGCTGCAAGCGATGTCGTTCTGTCAGTAAAGGCACTCGAGTCGGTCTTCTGCTGGAATAGCCCAAGAAAGCCAAATTTCTCCGCACAGTTCTAACAGACAAGTCCCTTGTACGTCCCACATTGATTTCTGCGGTTATTTGACGCAGTGTTGCTTGTCTGTTAGAATTTACGACTCTTTGCAGACGTCGCCGGTCTCGGTCGTTAAGTGCAGGCGGTCGCCCACTGCGCTGTCCATGGTGGGATGTTATGCCTGAAATTTCATACTCTCGGCACACTTTTGACACAGTGGATCTGGGAATGTTGAATTCCCTAACGATTTCCGAAATGGCATTACCCATGCGTCTAGCTGCAACTAACATTCCGCGTTCAAAGTCTGTTAATTCCCGTCGTGCGGTCATCATCACGTCAAAACCTCTTCACATGAATAACTTGAACAGAAATGAAAGCTCTGCGAAAGCACTGCGCATTTATACCTGTTCTACGCAATGCTACTGCCATCTGAAAATTTGCATATTGCTATCCCATGACTTTTATCACTTCAGTGTATATTGTTTCAAAACTATTCTAGTTATGTTAATTAATATGTGTTGTTGGGATGCAAATGTAGGTTCTGTTATAAAATTTTTAGTAGGAGCACATACTAAAAACTTTAGTAGTTTTCAACTTGTAGTAGTTTCAAACCTTCAGTACTTTTCAAAGTGTGCCCCCTTGGTAGCTCGTAGAATATCAAAGCGGTTTTCGCCCAACGTTCTTTAACATGCCGTCCATAACAGACAAAAGGGTTTCTTTTGTTTGTGCCCAAAAAAAAAAAAAAAAAATCAAGAGGTGGTCGTAAAGGAGGGTCCATCCCTTCCAGTTCACCGGCCCGGAAATTTCTCGTCTAGGAACTCCCACATCAAGGAACCCCAGCGCTCCAATTTGCTGATAAATAATCCATGGTTGAAATTCTTCCAATGAACAGTTCCAATAAATGTAGTCTTCATGACTAACACATGGCTTCAAAGTTTTTACTTTTAATATAAATATAATTAATTATTATGTGATATCATAAAAATAATTATATATTTGTTAATTAAAATCACATCTCTTGCTTTGAAATACCACTTCTGGATGTCCACTGTTGATATATATATAGTACAACCAGGGCCGGATTTAGATGAAAAGAGGCCCTAGGCTCACTTATGAGGCCCTTTCACCTCCCATTTTTTAAGTCTGTAAATTACACGAGAGATAATAAAATACATCATTACTGTGATACATATATCAATATGTTAAATGAAACATACTGTGATTGGTACTAATCTTTATAAAAAAATGTGGCTCGAATAATAAATAAAAATAGCAACAATTGAATGTAGGCAATGAATGTAATAATTTGAAAGTAGGCTCCTCTTGATCTTGAGGTCCTATGCTAAAGCCTAGTTAGCCTATAGGAAAATCCGGCCCTGAGTACAGCATTAGAACACAGATTAATGCGTATTCTTTCATTATCGGCAGATATGAAGTAACGAGTATTTTGTTACAGTATTTTGTTTTTTGGGAAGGTAATTATTTTTTTAATATACTTTCCCCTACTGTTTCATGACTGGAAGAGGGGGCGAACCAACCTAGTTACGAAATAAAAATCTCCCGTGTGCTCCATTAAAGCAGCTCAATGAGATGGAAGTTGAGCTCGTTTAATTTTCTTCGACGAGAAGGAACCTTGCGAGGTGAGGTTCTCAGCAAACGATTCTGTTGGCACCTTCTTTCCGTAATGAAGTTCTCGTGCCGCGAGCTTGCGTGCCGAGTAGCTTATTAGAATACCATTAACTCCTCCCAGACTCACGCAACAGCCAATTAAGTGGCCCGATCTCTTAACTTCGAATTTCGTCACGGGACGTTCTTTCGGCTTGGGACGCAATGAGCGATTAACAGGTTTCCTGAGGCACACCATTCAAATGCATGTGCAGAATCTTCCCATAGAGTGCACGCCGGGCTCTTTCGCGGTGGACACTAATTCGCATGTAACGACTACAATTTCCATATAAAGCTTTCAACTTAATTCGTGTGGTTTTCATTTTCCTACGAAAAAGGCATTTATTTCGTTGAAGGGATCATTCAAATGTTAATCAAAGTACTGTTTATCGCTAGACACTGCTTTTAAATCTCTTTGGCAGTAGATGAAATCTTCGACGAAAGAAGGATTTTAAGCATATAGCAGTAATATAATAGACAGCGAATAGAAATCGGGGATCAGATTTTTAAAACGATTCCCAATGTTTTACATTGTTCTCTGTCTGCTAATGGGATGTGTTTGATATGATGTAGTTGTCCGTCTGATTTACTCGTATCTGGTAATAATATCACCTTTTGGAAAATCCCATGGTTTATTTTCAATATCACATGGTTTTTTACATAACACTGTGTAATTACATACATTTAAATGTCGAAACCATGAGAGGAGAAATAGTGTCGAGTACTTCAAATTCAACTCATGAAAAAAGCATTAAGATTCGAATGAAGCCAACAAACCCAATGCGTAAAATATGGGAAATTATGTATTAATCAAAAAATCCAATTTTAAATTCGTTGCTATGGTACGAAAAGTAAGGTATGTATGTATGTATATACGAAAAGTATGGTATGAAAAGTACAGCGTAGCTACATTCAAAGAAACACTGTAAAGAAATTTTTAAATTTTATGGCTGAGATGTATAATGTTACCCATCAAGTGTTTGAAGACAATGTTATTGCCAATCGACATGGAAGTGAATCGATGTTTCATAAAGTACTGATAATCCGTGAAATTCAATTCCTATTTCTTGTTATTATTGTTTCAAACTCAATCACTCCCATTTGAGATCCTTCGAACCTCGAATCCGAGATCTATAGTAAATTTAACACTACCCGGGGGCCCTACGGTATAGGGGATGATTCTAATAAACCGCACATACAGCAGTGCTATGCTTCTGTAGTTAAACACAAAAAGATCCCGCATAGGAGTGACATCTAAGGGAATAATTAGCCTGTGACGCTGATCACTGTAAAATCAGCTTGTTTGATGAGGTTACGGTCTGATGGCCGATTGACCTGGCCTTTGGTAAAACAGGCTTCAGGTTCGAATCGGCATGGATGTTTGTGAGTGGTTCGAAATCCGCGTTAAACTATAGGTTTCGGTCTAATTAGCCTAAAATGCGCACAAAATGACCGTAGAGCAGCAAGCCAAAATTGTCTGATGAGGCTTGCAGAATGCACAGTCTTCAACGAGCTCCGAAACCGTGCTTTTTACCGAGTTATCCTTGACCACAATTTTAAGCATTAACCACCAGATAGCTCCATCACGCTTAAATGTTATCATCTAATTGCATCCATTCATACTGTTATTACACAAAGACAACCATCGATAGAAAGCGAGATTCGTAAACCTCCACGAATGCACATTATCTGTGCATTTTATCTTAAAAAGAAGAGTTCTTGCTGGAAGCAACTTAATAGAAGGTTTGGGACATCAATAGAAACATTTTAATTCCAATAATTAAAACCTGTCACCAAAAATGCTGTCGCTGCTTCTCATTGCGCGATTGGTGTCCATATCGAAGAAAACAAGAATCTGTTTTTACTGCGGAAGGTTCTTATTACTACATACTCTTGCTGAGGTGCTTCTGAAAGCAACACAATCGTACTAATAATAATACCAGTACTAATGTTAGTAAAAGTACAATTATTAGTATGTACTAATACTTGTAGCATCACCTATTTACTACCACAATAATTCCTGTTATTATGAATGTACTATGTATAACTTAACTATGTATATAATGTACTATCTATCAACTATGTACTAGTACTAGTTTAATGGAAATATAACTAGTTCTAGCACATATTAAGTAGTACAACTATTACAATTAACTAGTTTTAGTTAATATTTAGTAATACATCTAGTACTAGTACAATTCACACACTAAATTAATTAACTAGTAATAGTAATTCCTGATTTCCAAACGATTCCGCAGAAACGTAGGTATAGTTCCACTAAAAAAATAATTTTCTCGTAATACTGTTGGTAAAAGAATAACATTAAAATTATAATTCATCTAAAACTTATTTTTCCAATTTTGAAATTTTTATGAATAGCAGGAGTTCAACATTTAAAATGTTGGTATGAATTGGATGGTAGATTTCTCTAAAGCGCTGAATTCTCAGCCCCGCATATGGGAGAGTGATTGTGAAGGTTTATTTAAATCCATGATCTAAAAAAAAAAAAGTTTTACATTTCTATGTTACGACCAAGAGAAAAGAGAAACTTTTGCAATGGGTGAAGCTTTAGAAAGAATTGGTTGTTGTATCATCGAACTTCATTTAGCGAGCAAAATAAAGCATTTTCATATACGATTCAGACAGACACATTTTGTTTTAATGCATAAAATATGTAACAGCACGAAACAAACTTCAAAGTGCTTTTGGATATAGAGTTCTGTCTTATTCAAGGTTATTCGATATGTCCGAAGACGCTTTTTTATAAGACAACAGTAATTCTACAATTTCTACGAAAAGTCTCCTAGCCCTGTCAACTACGGGGTGCCCCATATGTTTTTCCTTGTGTTATCTCGTTTTCACTTTTCGTTTCAAGTACTAGTAGTGCTTCATGTGTTCTAAAATCATCATTTAAATGTTAAAATGTTTAATCGATTGATCTATAGTTTTGTCTATTTCTTTCGTGTTCAACTGTACTCCTTTTATTGTTATTCTTTGGTTACCAGAGAGTGTCGGCAATGTTTATGATATTTTAGAAAGAAATTTGGATTCCTGGAATTTCAAATTTTTGGTGATTTTTGAGTGGGTTTTTAGGTGGTTTCATTTTTACTTCTGCAAATTTGTTTAGATTATTAAAAGAAAAGGGGAAGAAAAACATTTGGATAAATTGCGAAAAAGCAGCGTCAGCGAGCATACATCTCAAAGCACCAAGTCAAGTCAAGACAGTTTTTATAACCACTAGTTACCAGTTTAAATCGCTTTTGAACTAGCTTTGTACTGCTACTGTACTTGTAATGACAGATTTAGAAATTTACATTAAAAGAAAAAAAAAAAGGATCTCTTTATTGGAATAGATTTTATGGAGCCATTTCTCAACGCAGTTTCAACGAAAACCAGCCTCCTTGCCAAACTTGCCTATCAGCGGACCCGATCGATCCATAACTTAACAGACAAATTACAAGAACATTGCAGTATTTTGCGAATACATTTTTATTGAAAGCTTGGTTATGCTCTGCACCTCATACGCATTATGTAAATGCAGACCGCTGCCACTTGTCGTAGCGCCATCATGCATAATTCATGGGCAGACACGAGAGAGAGAGAAAAAAAAAATCCAAGACTCTTCGGGTTCCGTGCTCATCACGCGATGGCAGTGAAAACATTTTTGCTAACGGGTTTTAATTATTATAATTAGAGAGCGTGTGTGAGTGCCGCCGCGAAAAGAATGGGTGTCGATGCTGGATGTCTCAGTGAACCAAAGAACTCGTTTCGGGAGTGAAAGGAAGGAAAAAAAAAAAGGACCGAAGCAGTTTTTGGGAAAGTATTTTGTATGCAATGCATTCTTTTTTGCACAAACAGCAGTCTTTCTGACTTTTGACATTTGTTTTTGAATGTTTGGACTCGAGTGAAGGAGATGAAAATCTTAATTTTAACGTTGTTTCCACTATCAATAGTATTACTTTTATATACATATAATTCTTCTGTACGTTCGTTTGTCATTGAACACCTCCTAAACAACTGGACCGATTGGATGAAATATTTTGTGTGTGTTTGAGTGCGTCCCTGGATGATTTAGATTTACAATTAGAAGCGGTAGGTGGCGCTACAATCGGTTTCTAGATTTTTATTTTTATTTTTTTATTTTTCGCGTATCACCCACACTTTCTCCCCTCAATATTTGAAGTCTAACTATCATTAATTATATGTTGCGCGTTCTCGCGATGCAAAACGTCAAGTGTGTTTATAAAATCGCATTAAGATAAAAAACAATTATTGAGTCGTTTTGCCCTCAACGGTTCTTGGCCAAAAAAAGTTTATATTTTGCGCTACAAAAAAAAAAAAAAGTAATTAAACAGTAATTTGACACTTAACATATTTGAAGTTACGGCAATAATATAAAATGTACCAGACATACAAATCTGTAAGCAAGCTTCGCAATATTTTTCAATAAAGCTGATAGTTGTGGAGTGGAAGGCGAAATGCCAAAAATTATAAAGATCTATAACATATTGCAGCCTGTCCCGATTGTTAGTAACCGGTAGATATAGCAGATTGATAGCTTATGAATGGTATTAGGTCTAATGTAAATGAAGTATAAGAAACAAAGTATTTGTAATGTGCTATTGTCAGAATATAGTTGCTTTCAAAGAAAAAAATATGTCTTTTTTTTTTCGCCCTTCTACGACTTTCACTTCATGTATAATCTCCTAATCACATAATATATAATTACACATACAAAATATTTGTATGTTGTCCTGACAAACTCAGACTTTGTAATACATATTTGTGTGACTCACTAATCGGAGTTCATTGTGAATTTATAATTATGAGAATCACATAGCTTTTGTTTTATTCTCGAAATAACCTGCAAATTTTTGAGTGCTTATTTGTGTAAATGATTGTATTTTCCGGAGTGTTAAACGGCTCAACGGAAATAAACAATATGTAAGTTTGTTAAACAAATTATAACATCCATTAAATTCAAATACAGTAGAACCTCTTTAAGTTGAACCTCGATAAGTCGAAAACCTTCACAATTCGAAAAAATATTTAGTTCTCTTCCCTTCAAGCCCCCAAAACCTCCATTACTCGAAATTTCAACCCTCTATAAGTCGAAATAATGAGTCAATCCAGACAAGCCATTTCGGTATATTTTTTTCCCTCCGTAACTCGAAAAAAAAAAATTGGACCTCTGTATCTCGAACATTAGCAATGTTTGATTTTACAACCTTCACAACTCGATCATTTGAAACTAATGACCTCTATAGCTCGAAGAAAATATGTTACCGACTTTAAGGATTTGCAGACAATGCACGTCATTGTTTCTTAGAAAAGAATGTATGAGCATATAGTAAATAGAATAACCAATTCTATGAAATAGCAACTCGGAAAAAAATAATTTTCTGCTCTTTATAGCTTAGATAATGCTATAGATAGAGAACGATCGAATTGTCTAAAGCAAAAAAAAAAAAAAATATATATATATATAAATGATAATAACTGACTTTTTATAGTACATAATATTTTTAATTTTAGGGTTGTTTCGGAATTATTTTGATTTTTTATTGTAGTACATAGTATAACTTTTAAGTTCCAAATAAACATGTTTATTACCTCTGTAACTTGAATTTTTATTTATTTTACCTCTCCGACTCAAAATAAGTTAGAAAGAATCTGAACCTCTACAAGTCGAATATTTCCTTACAAAATCCGAGTAAGTTGAAATCCTCCATAAGTCGAAAACTATAACTCGAATTATTTGGCGTCTCCCTTCAAGTTCGACTTACAGAGGTTCTACTGTATAAGTTACTTATATTTATGTGTTGTGTGTATATTAAAGCGCAATGCCACGTCTTCGTGGACGAGGAGGAAATATGGTTTGACGTACACTGAATTCACAAATAGTCCATACCCGTCTGTGAAACAGAACGGCAGAAGATCAAAAGACGGGCAATGCAAATATAAGAGACCAGATTGCAAACAGATGTGCAAATGGTATTCAAGAGCAACACCTTCGAGCTAAGGCATTGAGTCAAAGACAAGGCGCGTCAACAAACCATCGACACACACAGAGCACATGAACGACAGCGCATGCAATCACGTCGCGCATTGACACGTGCATCACTTTTACGCCTTGCTTTCGAATATGAATCGGACATGGACTATTCGTCACATGCACAAATTGCAATCATCGCTATGGACAAAGAATGCAATGTTCCAAAGGTGAAAAATAATTCGAATCGAGATTCGGCATCGAACCGTTCTCGATTCGGAAACTCAACTTGTTCTCCGTTAGGCAGCCCAATTCCATAATTCCATGTCAAAATATGATTGCACTGAAGCAGCCGGATTCCATGTTAAAACAATATTGGATTGAAATGTGTTTGATTTCGACAGCTTTCAGACCGACAGACCGAAAAGCTTTCATATCATTGTCTGAGATTGGAGTAATAAATCAGTTGTTTGCGAAGAACTTTCGTTAGGATTGAGGAGAAGAGAGGAGGGTGCTGAAGTTCAGATGCTACCTTTGGGGAAGTGCATTCAAAATTGAGAAAGCTAAATGTGGGTGCATGTAGAAAGCCAACTGTGCCCCCTGAGAAATGCTAAATTTGCTATATGTCTCTAGTTTCATGAGCCAGCTACATCAAATCAGAACATCTAGTATTTAAAAATAACATCTATTTAGAATTTAAAATAAATATTTATAGAACTTGGTTGTTTACAGAAAGCATACAGTTTCATACTGGACTGCATTTGTTGAACTGTTGGCCCCATGTTATGCATGAATGGGGGCCTTGTTCTTTTAAAACTCCCTCCTCCAGGAACGTTCGTTTGAGTGAGCTGGTTACATTGTTACCGCGCGCAATACAATCTGTCTCAAGCTTAAGAACTTTTGACAACGTTTTACATTTCCCATAAGCGATCCCGGGAAAAAGAGGGAAGGTAATTTATTCTCGGCCGCCGCAGCGTTTCGCGTTGTATCATCCATATTTTAAGCGGGCCGTTTCTTCGATAGTAAGATGATTAATGATTCGACGTCTGGTCAGACATTCTGCAAATATGACATGAAAAATGGATCCGAATCCCTCACTGGGTAAACTGCCAGCATAAGTGATGATTTCTTTAACATTTTGTTCTTTGGAGCGAAACTTTTAAATAAATCTTGGCCATTTTCCTTCGATTGGAGCATGCATACATGTGTGCTTGTGTGTGTGGAATAGGGGAATCTTATTTTTCTGCTTCAAAAGTTTCATTTGTTTGACTACGAACCAGATAGTTACTGGACTAAAACAGTTTTCAGCCATTAAATTCCATTCAGGTTTCTTAGAAATTCATTTAGAAGAACAAAATATATTAACCCATTGCAACGAATGATAGGAATGTCTTTTCTAATTGAATGGAATCTTTCAATTTAGCCAGTGAATGGATTAACAAAAATCTTTTCTCTTTTAATAATGATATAGTACAGATGCTATTAAAAATGAATTCTTCAAAAATATACTTCTTTAAAAAATATTACATTTGATTTCATATTGACATATTACAAGACAGTTTCTTTCCAATAATACTAACGACCTGCCAAAAGTTCCTAATATATGTTATTAAATGTATTTATTTAATAATAATAATAATAATAATAATAATAATACTATATATATTATAATATTAATGATATATTAAATGTATTTTATGTATCATTTATTTATTATGTCTCTTATTATTAGGATTGGCAACATAAAAAAAAAACTCATTTCTATTATTTGACATAGTTTTGAACAATTTCTATAGATTTTAGAAAAAAATTCGGAACATTTAACTACGAAGCAGACATTCAAGCAATTTTAAACATTTCTAACATCTAATAATTTTGTTATACAATCTACAACATAATTCTAAGCTCTGTTTATACGAATAAATTTCCAAGCAATACGAGATACGTATTAAAGAATTTATTGCACCAATAAAAATAATAAAGGACAATGAAACTCATTTTGCATTTCTCTAAACACTTTTTTATTGTAATTCCATCTGAAAATATAGATAGCTAGAAAAAAAAAATTAGATTAAAAAAAAAAAAAAAATCATTCAAAATCCAGAGAAAAACAAGTAATATAAAAAAGATTTTTTTAAAAGCCAATTCCTCATTTTGTTTTTCACTCTATTGCAGAAAGCCCTTTATAAATAATTTTAATTCTTTTTTAAGTCTATCTGGCGCCCTCTATTGGTAGATATATGCAACTTAAATCTAAAAAAGTAAAATTAATGAATTAATATTTGAAAAAACTGTATTAACATCCAGTGTCCTCCACTACAAGTTCCAAAAAAATGTATTTGAACTTGAGTGGATGAATAAAAAGTATTTTATGAACAATTGAAAATTTGAACAAGATTTATATATGAGACGAGTGTGAGCTAATAGAAGGAATTAAAAAGCCCCGCCCACAAAACCAGAAATTTTTCTAAAGAAACAAAGTAAATAAAGTAAACCATCCGGAATCTTTATTAATAACCGATTATTCCATTAAGCCATGAAGGGGAGGTACTCAAGTGAACTTCCAAGTTTCTCTAAATCACTCAATCCAATCGCCGATTCCATTACAAAGTTTTGCTTCCAATTCAAACTCCTCGCAGCCAAGTTCTTTCCAACCTTGGCTTGTTACGAAGCCGCAACAAACCTCGGTAACCCATGGCAACACCCTCCCACCTCGGAAATTATTCTCGCGGTAAATGTTGCTTCGGGATTCTTTGACAAGTGGGAGAGGCGGTCGCGTCTTGTAAACCGCTTGTTCTCTCCTGGGTGACATACCTGTGCGACAAAACTCTCGAAGGAGGACTTTTAAAGTGCGTCATGCAATTCGAGTAGGCGCTCATTTCTGACGCTAAATAAGTTTAATGCAGCAAATGCGAAATTATCTTAAACTGTTCAGCCTGATTTTGGGTGACGGTGAGAATTCCTTCATTCAAGCAAAGGGCTTTTATAGAGTTCGTGTGAAGTTGCGAAACAAACGAAATTTGAACGAAAGATGAACATGGTTGAATGTTAGAGTGAAATAAAAAAGTAATATAAAAAGCGAAATAAAATAATATCAGTTAAAAGATTTTACTTCCAGACAAGGAGAAAAGTTTCTGTAATTGGACTATATTTCGAAAAATCCTAGAACTCCTACTAGCAGGTGTGGCATGTTATGGCTTCTCTGCCCTAACCAAAAGCTTTAAGTCTATCAAAAAAAATTTTTCACTTTCTTCCACGCACAATAATCAAGCTAAAGCAACCTTTTAACCTAAAGTCCAACATTATAGTTTACCCGAGTCACTTTGAGGAAGAGAAGTTATTTCGAGTTGCACAAAAAATATACCCAACACTAGCAATAGCCAAAGAGCGAAAAAAAAAGAACTATATATATATATATAAATAATATAAACTCTATTAATTTAGGATTTTTTATTGTAAAAATAGCTACATGGAATGAAAACAGTTTACAAAAAAATTTATTATAAATTTTATTTAGAATTATAAATAGAATTCATAAAATTAATGTGGTATTTGGCATTAAATTTGAGAAACTAATGCAGTTATTGAGTACTGAATTCTCAGGGCTTTTTCAACATGATATTTTGATTCTAATTTTACTCGTGCTTCACCCTTAAAAATGTTTGTTTACGAAAGCACTTGCCTCTGAACAATGATGACAGGAATAATGCGTGTCTGTGCAGCAAAGGATATTTGTCTCTGATTTATAGAAGTCCAGCAAAGAGCAGCCATCAAATTTCTCTTAACTTTGGATTCGAGATTGCAACTTTATGCATTCCATTTAAAATTTTTCTGTATTTTGCTTTTTAATTTTGCCCCAGAAGTACAAACATTTTGATTATTTTACCAAATATCCTGAAATCTGTTATCAAATTCTTGTGTCAAACCGAAAAGTAGTCTGCCTATTTTATTCCATTTTTAGGATTACTATGTTTGATCAATACTTCAGAAACATGTTTGGAATGAAAAAAAATGTTTGCACTTATTTGGACTTGCCATGATTTCAGTTACAATTGTGATACGCTTGAAACAATGTTGTGATAAGTTGGTTTTTACTTTAAAGACGCATCTTCAAGTCATCTAAATGAAGTTATATCCATCAAAAATTCTAAATCTACCGGCAAGCATTCTGACACAGATTTTGTTTCCGATATCATAAACGATATGATTTCTTTAATTATGCTATTACAGTTTTTTTTTAACAATTGGTATTGACTGAGCCTCATTGCTTCTGCAAACTATATTACCATACTCAACATCCAAATTTTTGAGACATTTCTGGAATTGGCGATGGTTCAATCCCGAACCCTTATGAAATTCCCACCCTTGATGGTTAAAATGATCCATTTTTAAAACTGTTAAGCATAAATTTGTTGAGGCATTATGCAAAGCCACTTCATTAAATGAGAGTTTTCGGCAGCAATGGTATCGTCTTCTATTAACAAGTCTTTTCTACAATCCCCTTCTACATAGCTGATGCACAATCTTTGACTAGATATCTTGCCAAACATGTGGGAAAGTTTTTTTAAGGTCTTTATATGTATACATAAATGCTTCAAATAAATCTCTTGATATTGTCGTATCTTTTAATGGTACTAACGAAGCAATTTCTCCACTTACTTCATGCTTGTAGTGAAAATGGCAAATTGAGCCACATCAGAAGCATCAGTACTTTCATCCATCGCCAAAGAATAAAATTTAACACCATAAACTTTATTTTTCAAAATCTTTTGGATTGATTTTCAAAGTTCCAAAAAATTCCTGAAAGCAATTTGGTTGATTTCTCCTGGTAGAAGTATTCTACCACCTGGTAACAATTTGATGATACAAACGCCTTAGAAATAACTTGTCAGAGCAAATTACATCTTACATCATATTTCGATTCATCTTTTGCAATTTAATTAACGATTATATAACTAATTTTCAGAATAGATTCTGTATGAGTTGTGATGTTAAGAAACTTTTTTTTTGAGATATAAGTTCTTTTTCTCGTACAGCAATTTTGTTTTTATCACATATTCCTTGATACTTTGATTCCTTGATACTGATATTGATAAGTTTAGAATTTTCAAGCATGTTTTTGAGCATAACGCCTTTTATACATCTTGAAGACAGGTATGGAAGCAATGCAATATAAGCAGAGTACCCCACTGTTCATATAAAAAAAAAAAAAAAAAAAAAAAAAAGCCTATTTTTCCTTGAGAAATCTTCTTTCATCTGTATTTTAATGCTGAAATGAAAAATTTTCAAACTATTTGTTTAGTAAAGATTAAATAATAATAAAAATAAATAATAATATTTATTTTCACTAAATAAAAGCAAGAATATAGAAATCCACGTGGGCTATTGATATTTCTTTCATTCTGCACTAGCCGCATCGAAATTTGCTTAAGGTCGCGAGTTGAAGACCCCTGTGCTGAAGCATTTTGGTGCAAACTGCATCCTCGTACAACACCTCGTTCGAGTTTTTAATTTTTTTTTTAATTTTCAAAAAGTCGATTGAGTTTTAAATTATTTTCAGTCCAAAAATAAATAAGATTTGCTGACAAGTTTTTTAAATGTTAAAAACAGAATGGCAGATAGATAGAATTAATTTTTACACAGACAAATTGTATTAAATTACTTTTTTTTATATTTTTATTTCTGCAGGGAGGAAAAAAAATGATAAAGATTATGAAAAGCAAATTACACTCATGTCCATAAATTAAGGATAATGAAGTTCAGGCAAAGAAGGAGACAGAAGCAAAACAAATTTGACTTATTTGTAAAGTCTATTTATTAAACAAAAGGTAAAGAGCAAAAAAAGATGCTATATGTTTGGCATAATTAATAAAAATTGCGATTTTTACTCCCTGGAGTAAATTTCAAAAAGAACCTATTTACAAAAACAGTATAACATGGTTAGTATGATGGCTAATATGGAGTATGTCTCCCGGACGATGCAATACAGGCCAATCGACCTTACAAAGCCTAGGCATGTTGAGTACCAAATTATCAATCTGATCTTGGGGAATGTTACACCACTCATCAAGCAATGCCCTCCGAAGTTCCGGTTGACAGGTGGGAGGGGGTTGACGGATTGCAATTCGTCGGCGAAGCATATCCCACACATGCTCTATTGATTCAAGTCCGGTGAGTATGCTGGCCAATCCATACGGGTGATATCCTCCAATTGAAGGCATTCGTCTACAATGTTTGCACGTTGAGGACGGGCGTTGTCATCCATAAACAGAAATTCAGCACCCATGGCGCCCCGAAACAAACGTACATGTTGTTCCAGAATGACATCCCGATAGATGTGGCCTGTCATCGTTACACTCTGAACATGCAGGTCAGTTCTGGAACCAAGAATAATTCATCCCCAAACGAGTCATCCTGCACCACCGTAACGGTGTCGTTCAATGGTGTTCTCTTGGTGGTAACGGGTACCTGGCGCTCTCCATATGAAAGTCCGGCGAGAATCAGACTGCAAACTAAACCTGACTCGTCGGAAAACATCACACCAGACCACTGTTGCGGTGTCCACAATGCATGCTCTCTACTCCAGGTTAATCGCAGGCGACAGTGAGTTGCCGTAAGTGGAACACATCTGACAGGCCTACGAGCATATAGACCAATGTGCCCTAAGCATCTGTACACGGTCTGCCTTGAAACTGTCGTACCGGTAGCTGAAGAGAGCTCACGAGACAGGTCTGATCCTGTGCTCCGTCTGTTTCTTTTGGCAGTAACTGCTAAATACCGGTCCTCATTCGGCGTTGTAACTCGGGGGCGACCTGTGCTGTAACATCTATTCACATTACCATCATCTTGGAATCGTTGCCAAAGCCTGGCTTTTAAAGCGCTTGTGAACAATTTTACTTCTTTGCCACCATTCCTTATATACTCCTCTCTTACACTCTCGTCATTGTGACGTACTATCCGCACCATCTGGTGGTTTCCTGTAATTTGCATATTCTTCTTCAAGATGTGTGTGATAATTTTACAGGTGAAATTTTTATTTTAGAGTTCAATTTCTGTGTTATTCTGAATTATCCTTAATTTATAGACATGAGTGTATCATTTCTCGAATAATTGAGTTTGCATACAAAAATGATGTGGTACATTATATTAATGTTATAGTTATGTAAGAAATTGGGTGCTACCATTAAAAAAGAAAAAAAAAAAAAACACCATCTATAAGTTAGACAAACACAACAGGGTCGACAGCAGACAACACCCTTAAGTTAATGTCTGAGGATTGTCAAATTTAATTCCAAATCTTTCCAGTCCCTAGCATTAGCACGTAAGTGTTTAATTCGGTTTCTGTTATTGGGTTTCCAATTGATTTCTGCCTTGAAATATAGCGCACTATACACCTACAAAAACTCGCGTACCACAGTACACTACAAAACTGTAAAACTTAAAAACCACCACCAAACGTAAAAAACCACCGTACACCTACAAAAACTGTACATCTACTAAATCCTCCGACCCTGAAACGTAATCGGTATTGTGGCTTTTTAGGTAATGGTACAGATCTATTAGGACAGGAATTTTTTCTATCCAATCTAGGAGGTTATAAAAGAAAAAAAAAGCGAGAACCAGTGCACTCAGTATTACATCGACCACTTTTTGTGTGATTTGCTGATTGATGAACGATTTCAGAAATAGCTACAAGCTGCACGTGAAATTTCTATTCGAAACTCGCTTTCGTTTTTTCAATTCTTACTATTAGTTCACACTCTCCCTATATATATCTTGTTCAAACTTTCAATGTTTCATAAAATACTTTTTATTCATCCACTCCAGTTCAAATACATTTTTTTTAACTTGTGGTGGATGACAATTGATGTTAATACAGTTTTTTTTTAAATATTAATTTTAGTTTTTTTTTAGATTTAAGTTGTATGTATCTATTAATAGATGGCGCCAAATATAAGAGGAAAATTTCAACTTTATTTGTAAAGGACTTTTCTGCAATGCAGTAAAAAAAAAAAGTTGGAATTGACTTTAAAATTTTTTTTTTTATTACTTGTTCTACAAGCAAAACGCTACTCGATAGATTGAACTTACTTTTCATCTAAATGGCCCCAAATATAACAGGAAAAAAACGGATCTCAAAATCTCATCGGCGTAAACACTCTTTACTGAAATGCTTTAATTTGTTAAATTTCGCTTGTTCATAAGGTTTCATTAGATTTATATGAAAATTAGCTCTTTGAATCAACCTAAATATCAGTTTTATAATTAGTTTTTTTTCTCCTTAACATAAACCTGAAAGATTTACCTCTACATAAAGGGAAATCGGTTCGAAACTTGAGAAACTTTTACCGAAACGAGTAAGGACATGGTCATGTTGAATATGTAGACTGTAGAGCTCTTCCATTTAGTTTAAGGAGATGTGTGACCTTCCAGATATCATCCTGGGAAGAGTTCTTGTCAATTTGTGGTGGACTAACGCCGACTCAAGTACCGTGGTGTTCTCATTGCAAACAGTGCAATCCATATAGTGGTTTGTTGGATATTTATATATATATTTCTTAACGCTTGTGTGGTGTGTCTGTCCACCTGAAAATGGCCCCAATTTACATCCAAATTAACAGGGATATTAATAATATGAAGCCTAGATTAACTAAAACAAAAAATTTGTCAAAATTGGATCAATGTTTGTTAAAATTTTATCTAGTTAGGTTTTACACAAATTTTGCGACTTTTTCTGGTGGGAGAATTTTTTTGTCAAATAAATAAATAAAAAAAAACCTACTAACCAATAAAACTTTGTTTACTAAGTAAAAAAAAAAGAAGAAAAGAAAATGCATTAACATTTTACCACTAAAGATATCCCGTTCAACCCTAGAATCTTTTTCTTCCAAAGCAGTCACCAATTTTGTAACTCGAAGTCTATTGCTAATTCCTTTAGGATACCATAGCTCTATTCAAGGAATTCTACAATGGATGTTCGAAATTGGATAGCCATTGAAGTGAGCTTATGAAGGGGGTGGGGGGTTGTCTTTCTCGGCTTGGAATTGGGAAAAAACGACTGTGCTAAAGGCCATCAAGAGAGGTGAGGAATGGCACCTGGCACATAAAGACTTTTAACTTCCAATGCAGAACAATTTTAGTGCAAATAGTATAATAAGCAAACAGAGAAAATTAATTAGGATGGAGAAAAATGACTTCAAAACGCGAATGGGACAAAACTTGGTATCAAATTCTTGAGACGAAAAAGCAACTATTTTGACTGTGCTAAATAAAAAAAAAAGACTCTTTAGGATGAGACTTGCTTTTACTATGTCTACAAACAAAACATCCTGCCAATCACTTACTACTGTGCCCAAAAAGTAAGACCAATTGTATTTTTTTCAAAAAATTCTTTATTTATTCTTTCAAATTTATTTCTTCGCCTTCAAAGTAATCCCCTCGGACACAATGCACTTATGGGAACGTTTTTTCCAATCCTCAAGGCATGCTAAAAAGTCATTGGCCAGGATGGCCTTCAAAGCTCGCGATTATCCACGTTGAATCTCTTCAAACGACTCAAAACGGTGTCCCCAGAGTGGTCTTTTGAGTTTAGGGAATAACCAGTAGTCGCACGATGTGAATATGGTGGTTATGGAACTATATGGGTTTTCATTTTTGGCGAAAATGTCACGAAGTATCAATGCAGTGTGAGCTGGCGCATTCAGTGTGTTCGGTACCGATCGAGATTTGACACGCTTGAGGCCCAAAGTGGAATGGACCGATCCTTTTGAAATTCCAGCATCATCAACAAGATTTCTAATTGTAAATCGACGGTTTGCAAGCACCAAATCTTTAAATTTTTGGATGTGAAGCATATCGTCGGTTGTGGTTGATGGTCAACCAGAGGGCTCTTCATCTTCAACGCGTTCTCTGCCTACTTTGAATTGTTTATACATATCTAAACATTTCTTTCCGATATAAGAATGTGCACCGAATGCCTTCTGCAACATTCTATACGTTCACCGAATGCCTTCCGCAAACAAAATTTAATACAATTAATTCAGATATTTCAAAAATCGCCGGAATCAGTTTTAGCGTCTCACAAAGCCAAGCGTAACTGAAACACTAATGAATATTTTGACGTCAAATTTCACATAGATGTCAAGGACAGTGGCAACAACCTAACAAAGATAAATAATTGAAATTCCATATGCCTGGGAAATTTTAATTGAAAATTGGTTTTACTTTTGGACACAGCAGTAAAATTGCTGATAATGATTTGGGATCGGAATATTTTTGGCATGTTCAGTTATATAGTTCTATTGGCGGGGATAGTTGGGAATGGAAACTATTGATATGTACTTACAAAGGAAGGAAAATAAGTAATGTTGCTTGCTAACTGATAAATAAATGTAAACTAAAAGATAATCATTAAAATTTTTGCCAAGTAAAATAACGTTAATAAAATAAAATAGCCAAATGCATTCTATCGTATTGCAAAATATACATTGTATTTCTTAGGAGAAAACTTAAAACATTTGAATCTTTCATATCCCTATTTTTTTATACCAATACCAATGTTATTCTACACTTCTTAATTTCATTAAGTAAGAAAATCCATCATTTAGATCTCTTTATAGAGCCTCATCACGGACTTTTAATCGTATTTAGGATAAACCATTGTCCGCACCAGATAGACTTCGAATAGATAAAACTCATAATGACTCTAATCTGCGATCCGATTTTCTTGTTTGGCATGCTTTATAGGAAAAAAAAAATGAAAATAGTAGTTTTAGCAATGTTTCTGGAAGATTTAGAAGAATAGCGTTAATGCAAGAATAATTTTGGAATGGAACCTTATTTAGAAGAACAGAAATCTTAAGAAGGACATCTAACGATATTTAAGATTGCTACAATTGAAAAAATAATTAATGAATTTATCCGAATTAATCTGATTATTCATTTATTTTTGCAGTGGGCTTTTCATGTATATTTTTTTCTACACTTGAACTTTTCAATACATATGGTTTTATTAAAACAAAATTATATGCAAAAATTCTTAATTAGTTTTTTCTTATAATTTTTTTTCCTAAATTCCTGGGTATTCATGCGAGACATTGTAGCATGATACTGGTTGTGGTCTGGTTATGGAAAAAAATTTTTTTCTTTCATTCAAGAGTTAATGTAAACATGAGTTAAAATTGTACATTTACGATGGCAAGTTAAAAAATGACACACTCTCTGAACTGTATCAAACTCAGCATTTTTCATTAAATAAAATAATTATATGTAAAATAAAAGAAAACACCGAAGAAACGATTAATAATAATGAAAACTACGATCAAAATTAACCACGTTTTGCTGGCACGAATTTTTGAGAGCCTTTTGCACTGCAGCTGTGCTTCTCCAAGAACTGATGGAGTTTTATTGCACATTAATCGGAGGTTATCTCGGGACACGAAGCACCTTTGGTAAACGTCCCGATGTCAGGATATTTTCTTCTGTGACAACTAGTGATTGGTTTTTAGATAATTTATTTTCCCTAAAGATTCAAAGGTTATCGAGGAGACCATTGCAGCACTGAATGCTGTAATAAATTAGCCTCCGATGTTCTTTTTTTACTAACAAACGGAAAAAAAAAAAAAAAAAAAAAACCTGCCTTTAACCTAAGGTTAGTGAAATCTTGTTTTTAAGAAACCCTTTTAACTTGGATGTGAATAAATCCACTTATTTTCTTTATTTGCATCAAGTTCCTCTGGATTTCTTTTAAAAATCTTTATAAATAAGAGTCAAAGTTCATAAGGCTTGAATAATTTTAGATAAGACTGTAAGACTCAAAATCTACTCGATCATTTTTGAAAATTTCTCACACTTTGTTCTTATGAGTGCTAGTTTGAACGGGAAATCAATAAGTAGCGATGTTGCTTTTTAAAGTATTTTGGATTTTTCCCAAATTTTTATATTTTTTTGGGATTACTACAAAATCGTATTCTCGTGTTCAACTACATGATTTAGCACACTGAAGAGAAGGAAAAAATATCAAAAACAACTGAAACCATACAGTAGAAAAAAAAAATAGGAGTACGTTTCCCTATTCTACAGAAACAGAAATTTGAGGCGAACATCTCGGTCTTTTTTCCTACTAGAGTTGGCGCTCTATTGCAACTTGGCTCCTTTTCTTTTTCTTTGCGCTCATTTATTTAGAAAACGTAACACATGTTGCGAAGCGGTTCTGAAAATATCCGAAAAATTCTTCTTCTCAGATGATTCGTTCGACTATGCGTTTACTAACGATAAATAGATGTTGCAACTCTAATCAATTTGTACGAAATCTAATAAAATATTACAAGAAGTTCATACAAATGAATACTTCATTTTTTTTATATTTTTGTCATGAGACAAAAAATTTATGAATAGAATAAAAATAACAAATATTTAGAAAAATTAAAATTACATTCATTGACAGCTAAGAAAATGAAACACTTCTGGAAATTCATTGAATGATAGTAGACTTTTTTTCCTCCTTCGTGCCATGAGCATAGTGTAGTAACGGCGTACAGAAGAATTCTTTTTTGTAAAAAGTCGAATAAAAACAATCTCTCTATATATGTTTGTTGTTGTTTCCTATCCCACTTGGCTGGCCAAGCCCACGGCCCATACGTACTCATGATTGAAGGGGAAGGAAGCAGCTTCTGTTGTGATGGAGCACCCGTAAGGTAGAAGTCTGACTTTGGCTCCTTGACGTTCTACAGTCATAGGAGACCGGGACCTACGGCTGAAAATGGATTCCGAACCACTACAAACATCCATGGCACCGCCGGATTTTGAACCCGAAACCTGTGACCGAGCGCCAGAGCGCTAGACACTCGGCCGTTCAGGTCCCAAATTGTGAATGCCCGGCACGCAGTGTTCCCAGGTGGCCACCCACCTAAGTACTGACCGCGCCCAATGATGCTTGGCTTCGGTGATCTAACGAGAACCGGTATATTCACCATGGTATAGCCGTTGGCTCTCTTACATATAATCGCATAGGTTAAAAGTAAAAGCCCCTTTGAGGATCAGGACTTGCCTCATGCGTGCTGTATTATTACTACTCTAAATTTCTGTCATTTTCATACTGCAGCTGCGTGGCTACTTTCACACGTATTTCCTCCAAACACACAAAGCGATTACCTCTTCACTTGTTAGGTTACAAACGTCATGTGTGATCACAGGAGGATTATGTTTGTCTAAAACTGGCAACCCTGATGCGCGAGCTATTTTGTCATTACTCTATGTTTTAAATCCAAGAATGCCCATGCAATATGCTGCATTATGATACAGGTTGCGATATAAATCAACATGAATTGCATATACTCAGTAAAATTGCTTTTAAACCAATCTGCCTTCATTCATCATAAAAATATATAAATTATAAATAATAAAAAATGTAGGGCTTTTTATTTCTGTAATTCATATTTCTTAAGTTTATGAAAAAAATTATTTCATTCAAAATTGAGTTATCCCTTTTTTGTGAAAATGAGTTGTTTTTTATTCTCGAAATTCTCGTTATTATCGCCAAATTTATGATTCTGGCGAAACGTGCCCCATGCTAATGCGAAATACCAAAATGTGCATCAGAAGTGTTAATGGAATACTATTAATAATGAGCACGCGAAAATAACAATGCAAAATGAAAAGGACTTTCATCTTTTAACTTACATCTCTGGTGTTCTGAATGCAACTTTCGTGCAAAGGTAAAAAAAAAAGAAAAAAAAGTCCAGTGAATCCTTCCAAATTCGTCTCAGAAACCGAGTCTCTGAATAGTTGTCAATTCGCGTTCGCTCATTGATATATCTGAAATCGCATCTTCATAACGAACATCCCTTTCAGTGTATTCCGCACTAGAATTCATGTTCTCTTTATGCACAAGATTATTTTTTTTTCTTCTTTTATCCTCCTTCATTTCTAGCAGCTATACAGATTTGGAACTTAGAGTCCACCTTTGGAAGAGAAAGCACATTCTCAGCTCAAACACCGGACAGACTTTTTTTTTTTTCTTTACTATATTGTAGAAAAGTCCTTTACAAATAAAGTTGAAATTTTTGCTTACATCTGGCGCCATCTATTATGTAAAAAAAACAACCAAAATTAATTAATTAAATTTAATGAATGAATTAATATTTGAAAAAAAAAAAACTGTATTAACATCAAGTGTCATCCACTACAAGTTCAAAATGAAAAATGTATTTGAACTTGAGGAGGGAAATAAAAGTATTTTATGAACGATTGAAAATTTGAACAAGATATATATAAGGAGAGGGTGAACTAATAGAAGGAATTTGAATAAGAGGCAGAAGTTGACGAAAAAAACCAAAAAATAATACCCATGTATATGTGAAAGAGGTTGCAAAACCTCGCATACTCACTCTCTGTTGGGTATGACCACAAAATGGCAGCAACCACCGTGATGCTATAGGTAATAAAAAATCTGTTACACTTCTTTTATTCTAGTGACAAATAACCACACAAAACAGAGAGACGCAAACAACAAAAGCTTCCAAATGCTGTATTGCGAACAAATATCAATGATGATTGTATACTAAGAATTTAGGCCTGATGGCCGAGTGAGTGGCTTAGCGCTCTGGCTCTCGGTACCACAGGTAAGGGTTCGAATCCCGGCGATGCCCATGATTGTTTGGTGGTTCGGAATCCACATTGCCGTTAGTCCCTCTGGTCTCCTATGACTGTAGAAGAGCGCGTCACGGAGCCAAAAGTCAGACTCCACCTACGGGTGCTCCATCACAACAGAAGCTGCTTCCCCTTCCCTTCAATTATGAGTATGTGTAGGCTTGTGACTTGGCTATTAAAGTGGGATAAAAAACAACAAACAACATATTAAGAACGTTTAGAATGTTGAACTTTTAATGTTAGAACGTTTTTTAATGTTGCTCAAGTAAAAGGCCCGCCTTTATGTAATCAAGTTAAAAAAACAGATAGGTATATATAGGGAAAGTGTGAACTAATAGAAGGGAATTGAAAAAAACTTTGAGCGTTCTGTGTTTTAAGAGCGTTTTATTTTCAATTTCCGAGGGTCCCCCCTCTACCGCAGCGTTCATTTTCTTAAACGGATTCTGCTTTATTTTGGCTCAAGCTGCAATACATCCCCAGGAACTCCCAAATTGAGAATTCCGAACTGCGCCGCCAATTATTTGTCAAAGAATTGCAGCTTCATTAAAAACAGCACAAAACGCGCTCTTTTCTCCTTTGGGCCACCCCTCCACCCTAACCTCTCGCACATTGCTTCCCGTAGCAAGGACTGTGCTTTTACTTCGTGGGGCTCACTCAGCCCCCGTGGGTAATTTGCTCTTCTGGTTTGGTCTCTGCGTGAGTTATTTGAACTCGATTTTTCATCTTTCGAAACGAACTCGCGTGCTCCGCCCTCCCCTCCCCGCTCTCCAATGGCAGCATTTCCTGCTGGAATGGAATATAATTTGTAATTGTGTCTTTTGTAGTATTAAATTCTTAAGTAAAGGATTTTTGTTTTAAAACTGGACATTTGCTTTCACATCTGGCTACAATGTGTACTGACGATGTCTTACTGATGTTTTTATTATTTAAATCAGTATTTCTACAGAAATTCAAAATTAATTGCAAGGTCACGGGCGTGGAAACATTTCCTGCTATCACAACTTCCCATACGTACTTATGGAAAACATACTAAGCCGAAGCGAGTCAAATATGCATCGTGGTAAATGGAAAACCTCGAGAGAGCAAATGTATTAATCAACTTGAAAAACTTGTTTTAAGCATTTAACAAACAAATAAGTGGTACAAAAATTATTTTTTATGCATATTTTTAAATCACAGGTGGGGTTTCGAAGCCA
Organism: Caerostris extrusa; assembly: GCA_021605095.1. NCBI lineage: Eukaryota > Metazoa > Arthropoda > Arachnida > Araneae > Araneidae > Caerostris > Caerostris extrusa. The sequence goes on along the minus strand of BPLR01015937.1, from coordinate 278 downwards.
AAACATTTCGTCCTCATCATTTCGAATTTTTAAAGCCGATTCCCGACATCTTGCTCTTTTCTGTGATTTTTTACGTTCCTTTTCTAATGGATTTAAGTGCAGCCATAAATTCAATGACATTTATTGAACTCGGGCTCTCTACGAGGGTAACTCTGTAATTTTGAGACAGGGGCCGAAAGACAGCAAAGCGCAGGAGAGAAATTCGTTAAATTTGTGAGAGATTTGAACTCCATGACCGCAAGACAATAATTTAGCAACAATCGCAATTTAGCTTACTC